>VZUI01020709.1:0-78755 GCA_013401135.1 Cettia cetti
AGATAGATAGATAGATAGATAGATAGATAGATAGATAGATAGATAGATAGATAGATAGATAGATAGATAGATAGATATGCTTTGAATTTAATGCTTAAAAAAATTAATGAGTCATAAGAGAAGAGGTATGTCAAAAAAAATCCAAACTTTAAATGAAGGTGAGAAGAGGATGGAGTGAAATCTGCAAGAGACATGAGTTTCATATGGAAATAATTAGGAAGAAAAAGTAGAAACATTACAGAGATCTCTAAGTTATTGATGTTAATAATAGGTGGGATTTTAGAAGACAGCTGGAGTTATCCTAACAAATCTGAATTTTTCCTTTAAAATTACTAGAAATACATCCTCCAGGAAAAAGATAAGTAGAAATACAAAGAATTTTCATTAAGACTGTTTTTCTCCACCAATTAAATATGTAGAAAAATTATATTCTAGTTAAACCATCTGCTTCATATTATTTTCTTCATATATGAAAACATTGGAGGGTGGATCAGCTGGATGTGTATCTCCTTATAACTTAAATTTAACCTACTTTTTCATTTTTTTTAATAAAAATCTTTCAAAATTTATATAGTTACATTTACCTCAAATTATCCTTCAACTATTATTCACCATTGATTTTGGAGAATAAGGTAATGCAGGTTCCCATGATCCCTCATTACCTGTGCCCTGGACTCACTATATTGACCTTGATGAGACATCGGTATCATCACCCTGTGGAAGCTTGCTAAACATAGCTCAGCACTTTCTCTGCAAAACTAGGAGGTATTATTTAGCAACCATACACAAGTCCTTCCACTACCTGGCATCCACTATCCTTATCTTCTCAGAAGAAATTGTTCACAGAAGGAATTGCAGGGACTACATCCCTGATTTCACTGTCCAATTGTCAACAGGTTGCCTAGAAATTTGATTAATCAATTTTTGAATCTTAGTATTATTTATCTCCACAACCACCTCTGGCAACACATTCCACTAACTCACTAGTCACTCCATAAGGCAATACTTTCTATTACCTCTCTTAAGCTCTCATCCTGTTAGTTTCACTGAGTTTATTCAGGTAGTGGGGGATTTGATGAGTAACAGCAGACTTAACTACTATCTTCAGGACTTTGCCAATATATATCATCTGCCCAGGCTTTTCTACCCAAAATGGAAAGTCTTGGCCAGTTTGCCAATGATACCAGTCTGTGTGGTGCAGTCAACACCCTGAGGGAAGAGATGCCACCCAGATAGACCTTGACATGCCTGAGAGATGGGTCTGTGCTAATTCCTGCACTTGCATTGGGGCAATCCCAAGCAGAAATGCAGGCTGGAAAATGGATTGAGGGCAGCTCTGAGAAGAAAGAGAAAAATGGGGATGTCCCATCCCTGGAAGTGTACAAGGCCAGGCTGGATGGGACCTGTCTAGTGGAAAGAGTCTCTGATCATTTAAGGGGGATTGAAACAAAATTATCTTTAAGGTCCCTTCCAATGCAAATCATTCTATGATTCTATGAAAATTTTAATCTTTTAATATGAGACAATGTTCATTCACATAATCATGAGAAGTTGATTTCTCTGCATCATTTTTTATTTCAATGTAGCCTTTTTGAGATGCAAGGAAAAGCACTGTATCAAGTGCATCAATGTTTTTCATGAAAAAAAAAAATGTTTGTTTCTGGTTTAGTCTCAATATGTTTCCTGATGATGCCAAATATTTTGTTTGTTCTTGAGAAAAAAGTGCACACTGAGTTGGTGATTTCAGAAAACTGCCAGAGAGCCCAAAATATTTTCCTGAATTTTAACATCCACTTTCAAGTTCACCATTTTTAAAGTATGATTTATGTTCCATTACCTCCTATTTACTTACATAAATTATCATCTCGCATTTCTTTACTCAATACTTGAGTTTACTGGTATTCTTATGGGGTTTCTCACCATCAATGTCTCATTTAACTGCCTGAAAGACCTCAGTAATATCTCCAAACTTGAATATTTAATTACACATTCCCTCGCTCAAGGTAATCTACAAAAATATTGAATAAAAATGCACACATTGCTGATCTATGGGGATCCATACTCTTATTCCTCCTGAAAAGAGATCTAAAATTAAGCTGTGGCCTGCCTCTCATCTTGCCATCATATTAAACCATTAGTTTTTTCTCCACATTGATAGCAAATAAATTTCCTACTTTCCCTTTAAAAAGAAGCTTCTCAAGGATTTTAATTTTCAAATCCATACACATTAGGTTTTCTGCCTCTCCTCTACCCACTTGCTGACTCATACTCTTATAGAATTCCATGTTTCCTGGCACCAAACACAATGAGATTGCACCTGTACTTCATTGTGTTATTCCGTTTTGTAGATCATCATTTTGCAAGGAACGGAAGTCAGACTTTCCCATAGTTCCAGGATTTCCTTTTACGTCCTTTTTTTTCTCAGCTAAAAGTTATGCTAGAAAACTGGCAGTTTTCTGACAGCGTGGATCTTTGTAGTAGATAGTTTACACAAGTTCACCGCAAATTCAGCAGTTTCCCTCCTGAGTTCAAACTCATTGCTGAATGCAGTACAGTCCTAGTGACTTACCCAAACTTATTTGACATCATGTCATCATTAGATAAAACATACAAAACTCTCCATCAGAAAAGCTGTATGGATTACATGTCAGCTTGTTTTGCACTTGTATTTTTTCCTTGTCCCTTTCATTTAGGAATTCATCATGGAGACGTAAGTTTAGTATCTGTGGTTGAAAGCACTTTTGTTCACAAACATATGCACTGAAGTTCATAAAGTCTCAAACAAGTTGGTGAGTCTAAAGAGATAAGTAGTATTAAGATTTTTTTTTCAGTACAGGAGGAAATGAACCAGGATTCACACTGTCATATTAAAATAACCAAATCTCTAAGTGAAAAGAGAGATTTATTCTCTAGGTATGCTTTAAAAGGAAGCAGCCACTATCACTGCATGCTCAGTAACCTGTAAGTCTGAGGAAGCTTAGCAGATCATACTCCTCAAAGGAGGAAGGCAGTAGGTGCCTAGTACTGGATCCCTGAGTTAGGGCTGAATTGCTGAACTACCAGGATTGAGATACTTCTGACAACTGCGGTAACAGTGATTTAAGCATCCGGACAACTTTAAGGTCAAGAACTGAAGTGCTTACAGATTACAGACCTGTCAAATATAAGAAAGAGCTCTGTGGGAGCTCTGGACCTCACAGGTTTAGACTAAGACTTCAAAATATGCTGCTCTTCCACTTCAAGAACTTAAATTCTTTCTGAGATCCTGCCTTTGGCAACTGTCAAATTTTGCTTTGAGTTTATCCAGCAATTACACTTTTTTGATAAAACCAAGTAGCTGTGAAAAATAATTATAAATCCCAGAATACTTTATGCATTACTTTCCTAAAAATCAATGGGAATTATATTTGATGTTTCATATTGCTTAACTAAGTGTTGACCTCTACTGGTTGTAATATCTGGTGCTCTGATAAAATATATATGACTGTATCACATGCTGTCTGTGTCAAATACATTCCTACAGTTTAAAATCTGGTTTTTTTCCAATGTCAGCCTCTGTCTAAAGCCACTAACAATATAGATCTACTAGTCAAACAGTAAATACTCCTGCACTTGTTGCAGAATGTCTCAATTTTAATGTTAGCAAACTTGAAAATAAGTAAAATTCAAAAATGTTTTTCATGTTTACATAGTCTCTATATTTTGGTTTCCATTTTTCACAAATCTAAGGTAAAAGTTTCTGTCTGTGTGCTTCTCCACTCTCTGTCTTTCAATTATTCTATAATACTTTCAAGTGTTCAAATTTGTTGACTATTCTCTAAACTGTTGTTTGCTAAGGAATCTCCTGGGAGTTGTGGGAGTTTTTTCTGTTGTGTTCAAAGAAATTTGTGAGTCAGTTCTTCTCATTTGTTTTGAATGTTTTGGATATTTTCAGTGGAATGTTAAGGACTTTTCTATGCTTCTTTAAAAGAAAATAAGTAGAAAATTTACAAATTGTATATTACATATATATGACCTGTAAACATTGTATTTTATATGCATACGCACTGTTTGTATGAGGAAAGTATTTCCTTATATATTCCCTTCTACACCCTTATTCTGTTATTGTTCCTCTGTATGTGGTCTGTTTTTAAAATCTGAATTGTCCAGTAACATAAATTGCTCAGAAATACTTTTGTCTTTTTATCGTAATAAGAGCCTAATCTAATTAACCCATGTTAACCTGATTAACTTGAGTACTATTGCAGAATGAATGCATAAATGATAATGTAATTTAAACACATAAAAATAGTAATTATATTATCACAAAAATTACTCATTAGCTCCCGCTTTATTTCAAGACTTCTGACATTTGTTAAAGTTGTTACTCACCCACCTCAGAAGAACAAACCGAATAATCAGTTATAGTTTGTTCATTAATTCCAAGTATTACAGAAACTTGAAACTCTTATGCACATCAGAAGAACCCACCAATTATTTGGTGGCACTTTGTTAATGAACTCAGAATAGCAACCTGTCACTGCTGAACTTTGTTAATAAAGAACATTTGCCTACAAAAGAACTCTAACTTGAAAGTGAACATCTATCACTTTAAATCCTTGTCTACTAAGAAAAAAAGTGATAAATTCCTTTTTCTCCTCTTTTTTAGAACACAAATCTTGATTAAATTAATAGCAGACAAGATGATAGTCTTTGAGTCTTAGGAACTGTGACAGTTGTCCAGTCTAGCCTCTGATATTCACACACTATAGAGATACTCCATTATAATCCATATAAGCTCTTATCTCCCTTTTTAGCTAGAAGATCTCTTTTGCAAGACACTGAATTTATTTAAAGTTTTCAGGCAGTGAAAATCCACAACTTCCTAAGATAAGATTTTGTAAAGATTAATTACTTTTACTTTTAGAAATATGTACTTTCCTTTTTAACCTTGAATTTATCTTGCTTTACCTTGAAATAAAATCCCTGGATCTCATTATACCTTTGCAGCAAAATTAAAGATCTGCATTCTGCAGTATACATCCTCTTTGTGAATGGGCTTATAGATAGTGTTCAATAGGTTAACTGTATGTCACATGTATCTGGTGATATAGCTTCAAAATATGTACTCTACCTACCTTTTAATATCCAAGAAAAAAATTAGATTATTATTTAAAATGTTGCTAGATCAGCAACATTTCATATAACATTCAAATAGAGCACTTCCATATTCTTAAGAGAAAGAGTAACTTAACATTCACTTTTGGGCTTTTTTTGACACTGAATCCTGAAGCACTTGACCCTTAAATATTGACCCAATTTTTATCTACCTTCTTGTTGTATGGTTTTCATTCACTATATACTGACTGCCATATGAAAGGCCTGCATGAGCACACAGTTGACAAGACATTGGCACTAATTGTTATCACACAGGGTTGAGAAATGGAGAATTGGATTGACTTTCTATCTCAGTGAGACAGGAACAAATTCATCAAAGATTGTCCGTAATCTCCGTAACTGTCAAAGGAGCTAAAGATTGGGTCAGGAGAGATCAAAGACACACTGCTTTGCTTTCAGTATCTTCACATCTGTGTTCATACACTGGGTGAAATACAACTTTTTGCACAGTTTTTATGAAGAAAAATAACAGTTAAAAAGTAATCTTTTAGAACAAGTATCGTTCTAAATACTGAAAACAGTGGAAGATCAGTAAATCAAAACCAGGTGGTGATGTGACTCAGTATCAACACCCTACATGGTCTGTGGTTTCCCTTCAGACTAGCTTTAATCTGGATGAAACATCATCACCACATCTATATTATGAAGCATCAAATGTTAGTTTCAACATGTATTGTTATAAAGTGCATAACTAGGGCTCCCAATTTAATATCCTCTGTTGGAAATCTGGTTTGTGTGCACCAAAACTTCCTTTGGAACCAAAACAATGTGTAACAACTGCAATTGATTGCAGGATTAACCTTAGAACTGAGCTACTGCTTCATGTAAATGTTGGGGATACATCCCTGGAATAACACCCGTTTAGATAACTGGTCAAGGACTAAGTGCCTCTAAAACAGCTTAGTATGTGACTTAGAGAAACAGTGACAAAGACGAAACTACTCCCATCTTTATTATCCACTCACTGAAATAGGACACAACTCCATGTGTCCTGTTTATATAAAGAAAAAGATCAGTTGAAAATGTGATGCTTTTTCTAGCCTCTAAAACTATCTGCTCAGGCACTGACAGACCACAGAAGACCAGAAAGAATTTGGAAGGATATATATATATATACAGGAATACATAGGAATTTCTCAGCCTGATTTCAGCAGCTGTCATTTAAGGTATCAGATCTGAAATTCAGGAGATTTAGATTGGTCCCTTAAACTTGTATGAGATGCTCTAGTATCAGACCTCTTGATTAAACCAGCTGTCAAGTGTATTCTACGCTCAACAAAACGTATCATTAAGCCTTAAAAAGGATTATTTGGTAGTTTAAGTCATTGCCCTTTTGTTAGCTATTTGCACTAACAATATCAAAAATAACTATTATTGCCTGAAAATTCAGAAGTATGCTACTATTTGAAAACATATAAGGTGGCCTTAAAGTTAAGTCAGAAGACTGTAGTCATGCTCCCAGGTAGATCCAAAATTCCCCTCAAATAATCTATAGCCAGTTCTTGTGAATCACCTGAAAACAGTGGAGCCAAAAGACCTAGGTCTAAAAACACTGGGTATTTCTGCTTCCTTTTATTCTTTTTATGATATGTCATCATGCTTTTATTGCCACTCTTCAGAAAAATATCACCAGTTTAAAGGTCTAAACAGTATTCATTCCTGTTTGTTCTTTCCCATAAATCCTCTAGCCAGATTTATAACAAAAGCAATTTTAAAACTTTTCCAGAGGGACTGCATAAAAGATGTAACCTATACAATGTTTTTTATTCTCTAAGGTGATAATTTTATAATCTTGAAATTTTTAAAATTATGTAGGTAACAATGTTCCTAGTTTATGTATTTGTAGGCACCAAGGAGTACTACATGTAAAGCTGAGCAGATACACAAAATAAAATATTTACTTTTTCTCAAATAGCTCAATCCATTAACCACAGATAACTTTAAGAAAGGACTGTGACTGGAGAGATCTGTAATTTTAAGTAATGCATTCCTACCTCTGAGCTTCAAACTGACTTTCAGCTTCCTACATGGAGAAATAGAGATGCTGAAATTTTTGTATAGAAGGGAATGCAACTGGCATTTTCCTGAACAGGGAATATGCACTACACAGTATAGTGTCAGAGCAGATTATATCCCATGAACACTACCTGTGAATTAGAGTGGTATCCATTAGCACTGCTGTGGTCACAGGTCTGCCAGCTGTGCCAAGAGAGCTGTTGTTGCTAAGAGGTGTAGGCAGTCAGGGGTGTTGCAGATCAACCATTGATATGCATTGATGCTGGAATTTTTTTCTATACAGTTTCCTCTGGCTTTTTTTATTCATCTGTCTCCTGTTCTGATGTTTGAAATAAGCTGTTGTCACATTCAAAGGCAATGTTATAAGGATGTAAGTTTGCTTGTACATATGTGTTAGGTTATGTGGAAAAAAGGCTTCTCTGCCCTCGCAGAGATGTGTGAGGCACAGGGTCAGACAGGGGAAACTCTGTAACCTCATCATCCACAACTGCTCCTGGCCTCAACCTGGGGAGTTCCAGGGGAGCATCACCCCAGTGAAGCTGGGGACAACACCCCTCAGACTGAGGGAGGTGCAGCATTTGTGATAGGATGAAGAGGAGGAATTTCTTGACATTTCATAAAACTTATCATGAAAAATTTAAGGGAGGAGCCAAAGGAGGGGAAGGGGAAAATCAATGTGTTTGATGGAATAAGCATGGGAAAATAGATGAATAAGGCAATAAAAGTGTATGATGATATGTAAATAGTCATATTTATATATCCATATTCCAGTTTCTCTTTTTTCCTGCCTGGCCATGCTCTATAACCATCACCACAGTCTGTCCTGTCTTCTTATTTAATCCCATTTCTACTTCTTTACCTTAGAGAGGGACCTGTATGTGCTTGGGGTGGTAAGGATCTGAGTGCCAGCAACTAGAGCCAGACCATGGGTCAAAGGGACTATGTATCTGTGGTGGCAGTAATTGTAGACACAGGACTGTGCACACTGTGAGTGACTGTGTGTCACCATGCAATCCCCAGTGAATATCAGACTGAACAAGTCAGGGAACAGGATACACAGCTTAGCAGCCAGGTATGGATGTGAACTCAAGTTTGGGGTACCTCTGAGTGTGCAGCTCTGTGAGGGAGACAGCTACTGAAGGTACCCAGAGGTCAAGGCTGATTGCTAGAGACCACAGGGTACAGAAACCAACAGAGAGAGAGCAAGAGAAAGAATTTGTGTATTTGTCTGTGTCTCTGTGTAACAATCTGAGACCAGATGCACAAGCTGGTCACTGGGGAGACTGAGTGTCTAAGCCTGGCTATTAAGGGATCCACAGTGCCGGTGTCTGTATGTCTCTGCACCTGTGTGTGCAAAGGGAGGACCTGGCGACCTGTACCAGCCTTGGAAGTTGTGTTCCCAGGTGTCAGAAATTAAAAAGCCTGGGATCCAGAGGAAGCTATTGCACAGATGGAGTGTCAGCCTCTCTGTTGGAGAGACCCATCTTGCACATGTATGTTTATTCCCATTAATGCAACTTCATCCCTTTCAGGCACGGAGGGTGAGAGGATGAGGTCACGTGTGCTGGGGTTTTTTTGGTGCTGAATGTTTCTGTTCATTTTGATCTGTGTAGCTGGAAGTGTCTAAATATAAAAACAGGATTTGTGAATTTTTGTGCCCACTAGGAATGCATGTTCACCTCTAACAGACCAGGAGATTCAGCAATACTAATACCTGCCTTCAGCAGGTGGACAGACAATATGGTTAGCAAAAATGCTCTCTGCATCCAAACTTCTCTTATAAATAATACAAAAATAAGTATGAAAGATGCAAAAATATCTTGTTGCACAAATAATTCTTAAATATTACACCAGTTACATATCCTATTTTGTGGCACTTTCAATGTATCATATAGGAAGTGCATATAATCCAAGGCCAAAATGATTGGCTTTCAAGGGAGAAGTCTACTCTTTGAGTTATCCCCATTTAATTTTTACAACAATGACCCTGTAGCTGGTATAGTCAACTGAATCGATATCATGCATATTTGAAATACAACAAAGATAAATAGATGTATAACATCGAAAAGCTCAAAGGTTTTAAAACTAGAAAGGGCCAAATCCTGTTACTTCCATAAAGTCCTCTAGAATAGTATGCATGTCAGACAGGCAGGATTTAGTCAGCATTAATATTCAAGTCTGAAGAAATCAATAAAACTGCTGCTTTAAGATGTAAATGCATGGAAAACAGAAATAAAGACCTCCTCCATACTGAAGATTACTGCCATCACAGCAGAACTATAGGAAGTGATCATGTAAGCACTAAGTAACTTCATGCAAAATATAACAGATATCTCTACATAGCTAGAGGTAGAATCCTGGGGGGGGGAGGGGGAAGGGACTTCAAGCTCACTTCTTTTTAACTAAGTAGTAAAGCAAATATTTTTAAAACATTATTCAAATTTCCTTAATGCACTTCTGAATTTACTAAGCGCTGCTCTAACAACTACAGAAGAAAAGAGTTGTAGCCTCTAGTTCTTTTCTGAACTGAGCACACAGAGGTTGAAAACTCTACAAAAACTTGAATTCTTTGCAAGCTTCAGTGGAACTACCAAGAAAGCAGACAACACCTCATAGGATGAGCTGGTATTCCATAATACCTGAATAATATTACATTGCATATGTTAAACCTTCTTGGACATTTCATACTCTGCAGTAAATTTTACTCCCCCAGGTATTTCTATTACAATCATTAGATTTTTTCACATGAATGCAAGTTCAGTGGATGCGGAAAATTAGTTTCTGCCTCAAGTTTTCTTGTTACCATAAGAGTAAATCACACTATGCTAGCTGAATGTAGATTCCTGTCATTTAACAGGACAAAGGTTTAATAAAAAACATTTATTTACTTTCATAGTTCTTTTCATGTCTGCAGAAACTTTAATCAATAGCTACAGATTAATTTTCTCTTCTTCTTGATATAATAACTCTTTAACATGCCTCCAGTTTTAAAGCTTAGAATAGAAATTACTACATCAGTTTTATCACTGCCACAAGGTATTCTGTAAACTACTTAAAGCCATTCAGTCCAAAGCCATACCATCCAGCTACAGTCACTTGATGGAGTCCAAGTTTAATCCCTTCTCTAGGGCCAAAAGTGTTTCAGCCTGTTGGCTCCAGTCAGTGGATTCCTTTTGCAGTCCTTGTGCAAAAGCTGAGATGTGATGCAAAAGAGGATTCAGGATTTCTGCAAACACAAAGAAAACTTTCAGATCAGAATACAAGGGAACTGCATTCCAAGTTTTGCATCAGATCCTGTTTCTCTGCTGTGCCTCATGACCAATAACCAAAACCCCTTCAAGGTGGAGAGTCTGTCCCCCACCTGGCATCATCATAGCTTTATGCCTGCAAGCTCAGCCCTTTGCAAGGAGATGGCAGAGTGTGGGCTCCTCTATTTGTGGAGGTTCTGGGTGCACACTGCTTGTGCCCTCTTGCCCTTGCCAGCTGCTCTGTTCATAGCACAGACCCCAGCCTGCTGCTTCGCACCATGCATTACAGGAAAAATGCCAAGAGTTTCTTGGCACTCAGGAGATAATGTGCCTATGTCCAATTTGAAACTGGGAATTCCAACTTCACACAGACAGCTAAATCTAGAAGAAGGTGAGATTTCAGGATGTGTTGTTCTTACTCCTAAAACCATTTGCAGAATTTGGACTTAATCCTCATTGAATTCACGTTCTATTACAATTCTCCTGAAAACCCCAAGAAATCTCTTTGTTCACTAATTGGGATCTATTTTAGCTCTGGTAGTTGTTAAAAAACATCTATGGAGCTGAGGGCTTCTCTTATCTTGTTAGAGGATATATTTAATATTCTGGTCATTTGCCTTTTGCATATGGGTTTGATAGATAACAGAGCTGCCATATTACAGTAATCCAAAACATTAAGAATGATCATCCACTTTGTAACATTTTAACCATTTCACTTTCAAAAATGAGAGTCTTTTCACAAAGGATTACCTTCTTTCCTATTAAAGCAACTGATAAAGAATTCTGCACTGCACATAAGGTATTCCAAGCACTACTTATTCTTCCTACAATCCAAAATACTGCTGCAACTTACAGAATCATTTATAGCAGATTGTTACAGGTAAAATGGGACATTGCTTTTGTTCTTTCAGGCTTTGCATGCCCTCAGGCTAGTGAGTTACTATACATCCACAATTTTCAGAAGCACTGTCTAAATTTGATATAGCTTAGTCCACAGATGTTCAGTTTCAAACAAATCAGTTCATATTTTTAGAGATAATTACCTGTCTATTTGCTATTGTTATTTCACACAAAGGATTAACTTTCATTCCAGAAAGGAAGACAATTTCAGCACTACTGTATCAAAGAAAAGAAAAAATAAAACCTAGCATCTGTAGTACCAGTTAACATGTCTATAGAAACAAAGGATTTCAAATTAATTTTTTTTCAGACTGAAGTTTCCTAAAATTAAGCAACAGTAAACAGTAAATGTGAATTAGAACAACACAAAGAAAAACTCCATGCAAAAGGTGGTCTTTCCTTCCCAGAATGCTGTGCTCATGATATTCTATTACTTATAAGGTTTGAAGATTCCAATAAAGCTAGTTTGTCTGTACATAATCCCCAAAGCCTGAACAGTAAGTTGGAGTTTGGAGTTAAAACTCAATTCTGTAGTTAATTATTTTCCCAAAATTATGTAGATTTAAAATTAGCATAATTTGCCAGTCAGTTTTTGTTAATGTTTAGATCTGTCTTGACCTGTGAAACTCTCATTTTGAATTGATTTTGTGCATCAGGCTTACTGAGTCTGATAAGACAACTCTGGCTTGGGTTTCACTTATTTTAAGTCAACTGTTATGGCAATTTGTAACAATATCCAGTTGTTTCATGTGGAGTTGGTATTTTAAACTAAAGTGGTAAGTAGAGAAATTTTCATAACATCAATACTAATGTTACTGATAGTCTTTTGACAAAAATATTTAGCCAGAATTTTGGGAGTTTGGGGCTGTTCTACTAGGACAATGCAAGTCTATTTTTGTTTTAATCTTATTTATGCAAAGTCTCTTCTACTGAAAAGTGCTGGAAAATGAGACAGTAAGCTTTCTTCAAAAATTATGAATTTGACAACAAAATAAGTTAATTCTGTGTGAAGCTCATAGATTATTTTGCTGGATGTATGGGACAATATAAAGGCTTCACTGAGAGCAGGGACTCTTCAGGTATGCAGCTGCAAGATATATCCTTTAATTTTTGAAACTGTAAGAATGACACAACTAGTACCACATCTGGCCACTTTGAGTATGCAGCCTAAAGGACTCAATATCCATTTACATCCAGATCAGTGAGCATCTAGGGAATTTTGACTTCTAACTTAAAGCTTAGAAAAGGATATCTGACACTAAAAAGCAGACATCACATCATGTTCTATGTGAACCTCATTGCCATGGTTTCAGCATGCTCTGTACACACCTTGGTCAAGGCTCCTAATTGGCCCTGATATCACTTGGAGTTAGTGGTAAATAGATGTCTAAGTGTCTCAGACTGAGAAAGCTCTTGGCATACAAAGAGATCAAAACCTGACATGGCCACCACCTCTATACAATATATTTTACTCTCAGTACAAAGTTGCCTCTTTCACAGCCTTGCAACAGTGGTAAGCTTTGAAATCTATAGCTTGTGTGTTGCATAGAAACTAAAAGGATCCTTTAGTTTGTAATTTGGATGTGAAGACTTGACAAATATGTATCAACTGTTTCCTAGATAAAGCACTTTCTTATGTTTTTTGAAATTCATACCATTAAATATGAGGTAAAGTATATAAATATAAAAAAAATAGACTGACCAGCTGATTTTATTTCTTTTCATGCTTTTCTATGTAAAAGTGAATTGCAGCGTTACTATAACAAGTCTTGTGAAGGTGTGTCATGCTAACATAGCCAGTATCAGCACTTCCACTAATCTTATCAGCAAGGCTTCTCTGGCAACCTCCTTTCCTACAATAATTGTCATAACCCATCTTTTCAGAGAGGGAGTCTGACTCACATATCTACATGCTTATTATGCTGACATCCTTCAGGATATCACCATTGCAGAGCCTGAAATAGGACCAGGATTTTAAAGCCTGAAATAGGACCAGGCAACCCCAGCAAAATCCTGCAAATATTTATGTACAGTCTTTATGGGTATACGGCTACACATACAAAAATTAGAAAGGAAGCCAGGAAGTACATCAGGGAAATACCTGCTCCAAGAGGAGCCAGCTGAGAACTCATAGCTACAAGCCAAAATCCCTGCTATTTTAAATAGACTGGAGGAGGAACAAAAAATGTACAATGCATTGATGATGTCCCTTCCAAATTTCAGTAGCTGCCATTTGCACTGACTTAAAACAGCTCACTGAAAGCTTTACAGTACTGCATACAATAGCATAAAGCACTATTTACTACTGTGTTTCCTTTGTTGGCATGCCAGCATGCAATAGGTGTTCCGTGCAGCCCTGATAGATGCAGATGTCAAACAGCAGAATGTTACCACCTTGTATCCAAGGCAGACAGCTACCAGAATAACTTAGAGCTGCAGTTTTAGCAATGTCCATATTGAAAAGTGACCAATCATAAAAAAGTAATACAACCTAACCATATAGCGTGATATGAGATATACAAGTCTGAAGACTCCAATAAACAGCCCTTAGTACTTTCCTTGAGCACAAATACTTTAAGCTTGAATATTTGCCGTCACTCATATATGGTATTTATATGCTTAAATTTCATTTTAGAGAAGATAGGTCCTTATATATCAGTGAAGAATATAGTTGCTAGCCATTCAAATGTGAAGAGTTTAGCTCTGTTCCTTTGCTCAAATTGTAATAATTTTTAAATGCTATTTTAAAAGAATTAAAATGGTAATTTTGAAAAAAATCTTAAATAAGAACAAGTTTCTTTTAAAAGTATAAGGATAGTGTAACTATAAATCATTTTATTATTATGCTAATTTTTAACTGTTAAAATTTTCTTTGGTAATCCATTGTTTTGTAGAGATGCACTTTAAATGAAAAATCTGTTTGTTAGTTCACACAAATAAATGTTATGGTGACATGGACAGCTAGAATTCTTCATGCTTCCTACAGAATAACTTCATACTTTTTTTGAAAATTCTTTTTCCTCAATGACAACAAATTTAACATTCCAGTCATCAGCTACAGTTCCATCAGAGAAATGAGCACTACAGACAAGGTATGAAATAATCTTTTTAAATAATGGTTTACAAACATCTATACAATGCACTCAAAAATAATTCCATGCTTCTTTTTCATTCTAATATGAATAATTAAATTCAGAAATACTGATTCCTTTAACATGAGGCTGTTTTATAGGGTTTTTTTATCTATACAACAGCAGAAAAGTGACTCTATAAATTATAAATATCTTAGTAATTTTGGTACAAAATCCTATCATAAATTTCAGGGTTTTTTCTGAAAAACTGTCTCTGCACTGCCTGGAATTTCTATCTGATATCTAACCCCCTTTTCACATACTAACTCACCAAAATTAAAATTTCCAAAACATTTGCCACTTACGATCCTTCAGTTTCCACTTCCTTAAATACAGTTGTTTTAACCTAGATTTTTCATGAAAGCCAAAAATTTGAAGCCTTGGAAAAAAATAGTTTTTACCATTAACTAGTCAGAGGCATCTAATAATAAATGCAAATCAGGTGTCAGTCATTTTAGAACTGTTTTAATATAGCCTCTGTAGATTCAGATCTGCTAAAAAGTATGTTCCCGCATTGGGCAACCAATAGGCCTTCTGATTCAAAATGTACAATGCATTGATGATGTCCCTTCCAAATTTCAGTAGCTGCCATTTGCACTGACTTAAAACAGCTTCAAGTTTTCCTAGTTCTCTTAAGGCTGTTCTAAAGTATTCCTGTTTTAATTTTATAATATTTCCGGGTTTAACTTTATAATATTTCCTGGTATGTACTGCATGTAAGCACTACACAGTAAATAGACAATTTTTGACTATCATCAAAGTGAAGGTTTTCCATCCAAGTGGGAAAAGAAATCTCAAAGCCACACAAAGATAACACAAGAAAAGGATGAATCAGTCAGCTAAAATAGGGCCCTCCTTCAAGTATTAATTTGCCAGGAGCCACAAAAGGTTAAGTACAAAGGACACATGACCTTCAGTTTCCCATCTGTAACAAGTATCCAATGAAGATGCTTTGTAAATTCCCTTTAAGGATGTTCCAAGCAGTTCAAGAGGACCAAGAGTGATAAAATCTGTTAAAGAAATTTCAGAAGATTTCTTTGAATTGCAAAACTTTTAGTTGCAGAACTGAAACACAGAAGATGCACACACAGTAGATAAAGTGAAACCATATTTTCACCTAGTGCACCAATGTGCTGGGGATGCTGATAGCAAGTAACCAAAAGTCTTTAA
Organism: Cettia cetti; assembly: GCA_013401135.1. Lineage (NCBI taxonomy): Eukaryota > Metazoa > Chordata > Aves > Passeriformes > Sylviidae > Cettia > Cettia cetti. The sequence continues at coordinate 15,623 of VZUI01020709.1, forward strand.
GCCAGGGATACAGTTTTCGAATCCTCAGTGAATCTCATTCACAAGACTGTTATGAGTCTTTGCAGATACTTTTTACAGGATCATGTAGGAGTTCTGAAGCAAAAGAATAGAATTCACTTCTGAAAGGCATAACTGGGAAAGTCGCCTCTTTTTGCCTGCAGTTTTTTTTCTAATATTAAGAATATACACAGCATTCTGCTACGTACAGCAGACCAGGGAAAGGCTTTAGAGAAAACAGACCTCTTGTCCTCTCCATAAAAATAGTAGTGCTAGCACACTGTTAATGGTGATAATGACACAAATTAAAGTTGTCTAGGTTTTAAAATCATAATCACTTTATTTTAACTCGTACGGACTCTTTACTGCATTGTGCTATACCAAGTAAGAAGCCTTTTAGCTGTGAACATATATGCTATCACAGCTTATCCTTTTAATGAATATGACTTTACATAGAGCATCAGAAAGGTACTTGCTTGCTATTGCCTATTTGTCTTAAAGAGAATTGTTTGAAGCACTAAAGGGATCCTTTAAACTTCATCATATTTGAAGCAGTTTATGATATATAATAGAAGTGAAAGTAAGCCATTTTTCAATACCTTAAACTCTATTAAAATGGTGAGCAAAATATATTAGAATCACAGTAATATGTTCCTGCCTGTGTAACACAACTATGTCACAAGGTTTACAGACACTGAAGATGTCTATCTGTGTTTCAGTCCTGTGATCTAACTACTAACTTCATGAAACATCAAACTATCCATTAGACCAATTACAAAGGGTCTGAAGTCAGTGAAATTAAATGAATTTCAAAAGACCAAGGAACGAGAGTCATCCTGTTATCCCTTAAAATCAGCATCTTCTAACTAAAAATTATGTTAATTTTGGCCACTCACCTACTGAAACTTACTTAACATTTTCATTACTAACATATAGCAACTAAAACTCAGGTTACTCTATTTTCCAAGTAGGAGGTCCAAGATAAGTAGTAACCTGTGTCATATTTTACCAATGTCAATTATAAAGGTCAAATAGGGGGCATTTCAGAAGCCACAACCCATAATGAATCACATCCAATTTAAGGAGCCATGATCCTGACGAGCATTAAAAATTAATGAGATTAATTAGTCAGTGAATGACCTCTAATGAATTTGTTGACGTGTTTAACCAAAAAGAGAAAGCAGTAAATCAATGGTTAAAGTAGAAAATACACCACCTTTTTAAGTCCTGCTTAGCATCCTGTTACTTTGAAGTGAAGGAATTAATTTATCTGCAACCTATGTGGCACTAAATATTGAGTGAGAGATTGAGGAAGATGTTTTCTGAGAATTAAAAGAAAGAGGGTGGAGTACATTTTTTTTCTCTTTAAATTCAAATTTCTTACTTTTAATGTTCCAGTTTTGTAGTTTCTCACACTCCCTAAGAGCAGCTACTTCTTATACCCACATACTTTCACTCTCCAGGGCTACAGCTTACACTACGGTTCCATGAAACAGTCAATCTGATATTAAGTAGAAAGGTACCAAAGATGGGAGTAAAATAAGTCAGTTGTACGAGACAAAGCTTTGAAAAATTCACTTTGTCTGTTCAAAAGGACTCAAAAATTTTGAAAAGCTAACTTTTTTTCCATATAGACATTATTCCAGATCACATATCAGCCATTCATTCCACTGCTGCAGAAAGTCTGCATAGAGCTCTATGAGGTGGTCTTTGTGAACAGAAATGCAACTGTGCTTTATCTGATCAACTTGAGACCATCAGGGAATTGAGTGCACAAATCCAGCAATACTGAACATAGAGACATGAATTTAATATCAGACATTGCTTCTCTGGTACAGATTAGAGAAAACCTGAAGGCAACTGAACTCCCCATACTATCCTTCCTATGGTTTGCATGAAAAGCTAAGGATACATTATTATTTCAGTTTCCAAACTGGGTAGCTTCTTCCTTAAATAGGTAAAGCAAGCTGGTGGAAGAAAGATGTGAAATTTTCTTTCAGTTCTTTAAAAATTCCACATTTGCTTCATTTAATAGCAAGCTGTCTGTAGAGTCTGTGATGAAAGGATAAGGAAACTGAGCAGATAGACCCAACAAGGTACAGTCATGAGTGGAAGACCCATAGTAACACAATCAGTGAAAACCTAATCAGCGAAAATTAGAACACACCCAATCAGCTGCCTCCAAAGCTATCAAGAGAAAATTATTGTCCCTGATGTAAATCCCACTGAGATTAGTCAGCAGCAGTAACTCTCTCTCTGGGGCCTTCAGACTAAAAGGATATTATTACCTCGAAGGGTACAGGATTTATCACAAAATGGAGTGGTGAAGAGGGTTCGTGGATTGAGTAATAATTATTAAAGGATGTGTCGAGTTAATTGTGGGCATGTCCAAAACTTTTTATGGTATGCCTAATGTAAGGACCAAAGATGGGGAGAAGTGGGACCAAGGACCAAGGTTAACTGGGAGGAACAAATATAGGAAAATAGAGAGGAAACGTGACAAAGCCAGTTTCATGTGAACACATAGCTAGTGAGCAGTTTTGTGTCTCCTGACCACAGAGGGGAGGAACAGGTTCAGGCTGACTGTGAGACTCATGGTTATGTGAGGGCTCTATGTTCATTTATAGGTGTCAGTACAGGCATCACTCCATGTGGCCACAATCGAGTCTTGTGTGCACAGACTGGGAGTAACTTTTGTCTGGGGACAGGTAGCCACAGTGGCATCACAAGTATGGCTGGGGAATTCCTGCAGAAGAATTCGAAAAACTGGGAACAATCATGTTGCTACTATTATTTTTCAGAGAGGTTTTCAAATAGTCACCTAATCATCTTTTGGTTTTAGCAAATTGAGAGTTGTGAATTCAAAGTTTCTCCATCCCTGGAGATACTGAAAACTGAACTAGACCTGTCCCTGAGCAACCTGCTGCAGGTGATATTTCTTTAAGCAGGGTTCTGTACCAGGTGGTTTCTTCCAAGGTCCCTTCCAACCTCAGCCACCCTGTGATTCTCTGAAAAAAATTTCTCCCCCTCTTTTCCAATGGCCCTAAAAATTATGCATTAGAAATACAAACTAAAACAAAGTCAAAGCTCTCAGAGAGCAAAAGCCACCTTTCAAGAAGCTCTATGTTCTGTATGGCCTTGAGACACAGACTTAATCTTCCTCCATCTATTTTGTGAACCTTGTGGCTCTGTAGTTGCATTAAAGCAATGTTCCAAACAAATCATGTTATATTGGATTCCTTCCATACCACTGCCAGCTTAGGGCTCAGAGCTCTTTCAGATTCATGTAATCCAAAAGGTGAAAATATCCTGGAAAATGTAATATAAACATCTAAAGCAAGATCAGTAAAGGTGGATAGAATTTAATCAAACTGCCTGTTTTATCATAGGGTTAGTAAAAGCCAATTTTAAAGGGAAAAACTAAAACCAGAGACCATTATCAACATACAGTACAATGTGTTTATGGTAAAATGTTGCCTCAGGGGAGAAGCTGATACTTTTAAAAATAAAAATAAAATGGTTTTCTATAAAACCTTAACTCTTAAAATATTTATATTTCACTTGAAAAGACTTGTCTAATAAAATGCTTCAAGATCAAGAGGAATCACTGAGGCATTTAGTTTGCCTTTGCACGTACCTCAAGCCAAACAATATACCCAATTACTCCTGTAGTCACATCAGTAGTAAATGGGTTTGACTGAATCACACCTTTCAGAAATAAACACACAGGACTGATCTGGAAATACCAAGAGGTGGAGAATGCACCATTTCTCTCTATAATTTCAATTGTTAAATTGAAATGCTTTATTTCTATCCTGAATGTATTTGATTTTAACATTCAGACATTAGTTCCTGATGTGATTTTCTTTGATAGATGAAGGAGTCTTTAACATCCAATATTTTCCCTCCATGAAACTTAACAACTATTAATCACTCAAATTGATGTTTTAACATGCAGGAAAAAATACTTAGCAACTTCAAATAAAATTTAAGAAGCAAGAATAAACAAACTAAAACTCAATATTCTTCCTATCACTCTTTAATATTTGTACTCTTACTACCCAGGATCTTTTCAGCATTTTTTGGGAGTTGGTGTTTTTTTTTTTTAATTTGTGCAAGTATCATACTTCCGTTGAAATTAAAAGTGGTGTAAACTGTATAGTTCAGGTAGGTCAGAACTGATAGCCAAACTTTATATACGCTTTTTCATGTATGAACATAGGATTGCTATTTATAAATTGCCAGAATAAAAGACTGCCGATTCAGCAGTTTCCTATTTTTATCAAAAATTTTATTAAAAACAGAAGGAAAAAAGTGTTTCTTTTTCTTAGGTAGATTTCCTAGGAACTTAACTCTGTAGAGCATTGTGTTTAGTTGAAACTTCCAATATTTAGCTTTAGCATTATTTAATTTCTAGAGAACAACCTTAAAAATTGTGATATTTGTTTCTGGAGATATTGACATGATTTCCCATATTATTATTTGAGGACACATTTTTTGACAGAAAAACTGATTATATGAGATCAACAATGAAGAAAGGAGTGTATTTGATTTGTAATATCTTTTAAATTGTAGTATCACCCTCTAGGTCTGACATTTTACTTTAGATCACCAATGTCATTGTAGTCAGGGGTCTCATGGGGAGAAGAAATCAAAAACTCTCATGGAAATATATTGTTTTGGTGATTTTTGGAATTCTTTTATTAGAACACTGGGAGACAGAACAAAAACTACCATAATGTCATAACAAAAGAATACTAGCTATTGCACTGTTTCATTATACTTCTTGAATAGCCATTTTGTTTCAGGCTTATTCAGAAAATCATTTTCTCCAAGTATTACAGCAGTGAGAGACAGCCTCTAGGTAAACATATACCACAGATAACCACTAAAGCTGAATTTTAATCACACCCTTGGTTCTTTTAGGTCCTCAAAAACTGTCCTGTCCAGTCTGCTTGAGCTACAACAGCAGAACAAATTATAATTCAAAACATTGTGTGACATGACAGACAATGAATGGAGATCTTTAATTCATTTAACAATTATTGGAGTAATTTTGCAATGATGGATAAATGTATTTAAAGGCAGGAATACATGTAGTCATTTTTGTGTCTACCTTTAAAGATACTGTTAAACAGAGAGGTTTAAATCTGTAGATGTTCTTATTCAAGTTTTATGGTTCATTGAGTTTTCTTTTGTAAAACAAATTAGTAGGAATTACTAAACTAGAACAGGCTGAGCTCCCAGTGAGGGAAAGTCATTTTGCATTCAGCAAGTTCTGACAATTACTCCCCAGTAAAACTAGGACAAATTATTTAATAGAAAGAGTATCTTGGATCTTGCAGCCTTAGGTTTCCAGGTTCAGGAATTTACAGAATCTGTGTTTTAACTACCTCTACCTGTACGGGATTTCTAAACTTGTTTTGTGAAGAGATAACCCACTTCTCATCTCAGAGTGAAACTTATTTTTTTCCATGAGTTATTTAAAGAGAAAACATACCAAGACCCCACTTCAGAGATACAGTTAGGAGCTTAAACCTTACTGAAATTAAAGGGGCTTAGGCTTCTCAATGCTAGCCACAAAATCAAACAGAAATTAAGAAATTTAGTTACAATTGAATTGTGTCTTTGACCTTCCTTCTTCTGGCTGAACACAAATATATATTTAATAAGGAACAGTAAATAAAATTAGATTTTTTTAAGGTATATTAGCATGCCTGAAGTATTTACAGGAAATCACAGAAACTTTTACATGTCCATCATTCATCTTGCTGAATTTTGAAAGCAGCTAAGTCATTCCAGGCTAGAATCAAAGAAAAATTTTATGCCCCTACAACACCTTGCTTTCATTGTTAGGACACTGCTCCTGCTTTTTAAGCTTTCTCCAACATAAAGGAGGCAAGACAGAGTTGTAGCAGATGAAGTTCCCAGGCCTCCAAGGAAACCACAAGGAAACATTCAGTGTAGCATATTCCCAAAATTCCCTGGACAGCCTCATTTATTAGTTTTGCTGCATCACATCTCTGTCTTTCTCTTTTTCTGCCTCTTCTAGATGGCTTTGAACTGGTGACAATGAATGATCTTGTTATGTGTGTGAATTTGAGCAAAAGCCAAGCAGCTCTGCTATTGTTAAGGGCTTCTAAGCCTCACTAAGAAAAGTAGTAACAGTAGGAGGGTTTAGAGCTCACGCTAAATTTTACTTAATGATACCTGTTACTGGGGCCCAGCAAGCTGTTATTGACATATCACTATTTGAGTGACATCTAATTAATCATTATATCACTAGCCAGAATAAATGGTTATAACTCTGAGGACTTTTATTCAACCTTCCCACTGAATATCTTGCACCAGCTTTGAGTTTAACCTAATGTGAGACTGTTTAACCTGTAAACCGTGTGGCTGTAGAAAAGTACCCTGGGGTTTTGTCACCATGGTATTTACTGGAATGGAATTGTATTCTTGTAGCAAAATAAATGTATGCTTCTCTCTGATTGGAAAAACATCCCTGTCAAACCTTGGACATATAGCATTTTCCTCTTGTTCCCCTAAAAAACAACACAAAAGGAAAAGAAAAAACAGATATGTTTTCTTTCACTTAAACTCAAGGAGGGTTGTTCTGGTGACCCTCCTGGCAGTAGAAACTTTATAATCACACTTTGCTTTTAGAAGCTAGGAAAGGAAAGCATGTGGAGAGAACTATACTTATCTACCAATACTATATCCTCTTTTTCCTTGAATCACTAACTATTTGAGTCCTGTGATGACAGTGTGGTCACAGAATATATATATATATAATTTATCTTTTTTTAAAAGAGGGGAAAAAAGATAAAAAAGTCTCAGATCTCCACCTTGTGTGGTTGATGGTGAATGACTATAAACACTCTTGAGGACCTTGGTTTAAGACTTGTTCATTACTGTTGGAGAGTAAAACATCAAGATGTGATTCCTTTTGCTTTTATTTTTTGCAGTCTTGGAGCATTCCAGGTTATACCTTGATGTTTAGTTTATTCTCCAAATTCTGTCTAAAGCCCCATTCAAAAGAGAGCACATATGTAAGAACAGGTGCATGTTAGTCAAGTCCTTAAGAAGAAAAGTCACAGTGGCCAGAGTCCTACTGGGTTTTTCCTATGGCAGAGTTAAAGCATGGATTGAATCCTAATAGAATAGTTGAGTCAAATACATAAAGTTTTCCTGTCTGAAGCATAGGATGAACAAATAGAAACATACCTGCACATGTATATTCTGAGTAGTAAGTTCTTAGAAGGTCAGATTTTGTCCTTACACTGGGTTTTTAGTCACTGCTCCACCACATTCCTATTTACATAACACACTTTAATTTCTGAGCTGAGTTACATTTTCTGTTTCATTTCAAAGACAGCTCTAGCCTTGTGTTTTGTGGCAACAAGGCACCAAAATTGTGATTCTGAACTCTTGTTTCTATATATTCTAAAACCAGATTCCATAACTTTGCTCCAGCCTAACTTCTTTGAATAAATTTCTGTCATATCCTATGTGTCAGAAACTAATTGCTTGTTTTTTTACATGGAACTACCAATTAAAAGGCTTGCTGTCTTTTTCTCCATTGTACAAAATGTCACTAAGTAGAGAGAAGAAGGCATTTTGCTATTTTAATTAAGCATATGGAGGAAAACACAAGAACATGACTTTGGAGGAAATATGGAAAGACTAAGCTGTATCAAAATATCTCAGCAAGTCTGTGGCATTAGAGATCAAGACAATCACACAGTAAAATAAACCATGAAATATTCATATTGAAAAGCCATGGATGATAACCCAAGTTCCATCAGTTTCAATTAATTTATCTTCATTAAAGCAGTAAAATGAGCACTGAACTCACTAATTACAACTCAGAGAACTAAGCCATATTTCTATGTTTCTGAGCAGAAAAGCTGTAAATTTAAAGTAGAATGACAAGAAATCCCAAGGCTTTTATTTAATTAAAAAAAAAAAAAAAACCAACAAAACCTAGGCATTTTCAAATGAAGTTTTTTAAAAGGAAAAGGAGAAAATGGCAGAAAGCAATCACTGAGTCAACCAGTCCGGTGCTGGTATGAGTGACAAAAACCAGTTCACCTTGTGCCAAGAAGTGACCTTAACATACAAAAAGTCTATCAGATGATAAGTAAAGATGATGAGGTGGTTTCAGTTAATATTAGATCTCTACTGCCAGAGGTACCATCAGAAAACTAAAATCCATCCACCTCTTATGGCAAGGGAAAAACAATACCAAAATAAAGTGAGGAAACATTACTCCATCTCCTATCCTGAAACTTCCAACAGATAAATATTGCAAAGCCTTTTTTTTTTTCTCTAAAACAGTGTTAAAATCAGTATTGATTGCACATCTTTTAAATACAAAATTCTTGGTCTAAATCAGGATGAATATTTCTCTATTTATTCTGCTGACACTCTATGTTGCAAAACACAAGGAATTTTAACTTTTAGTGTGAAGTTCTCTTAAACATTATTGGACAAATAATAAACCAAACTTCTGATAGATCAATGATCAAGTTAAGCTAAAACTAGGTTTTTAGACCCTGAAAATTTCTAGGGTTTGTTCCTTGAGCTTTGTGTTTAGGAACATTGCCTTTAAGCTACAGTAGTCATAGCTTGAAGCATTAGCTTTTCCTGATAGTCTTGTTTTCCCACACTCCAATTTCTATTAACTGCATTTAAAACAAGCCAGAAAGATGATAAAGATGAATGAGACATAAGTAACCCAAAGAAAAGGAAGAGGGGAAAGATGAAGAAAGCTAGCAGTGGTTTATTTCTAATACTACAACTTTCCTCCTGTATAAGTAATCAGTGAACTGAATATACAGTAAACAAAAATGAAGAAAAAGACAAACACAAGAAGAGTGAAGAAAGCAGAGAAACAAAGAAGAAATGCTACCTTCAACAGCCTTTATTTCTCACCAGTACAAGCTATTACAAGCATAATTGACTTTTTATGTTGGCAGCTGCTGCTCTTTCAACAACAATAGGCAAAGAGCATAATATTACTCTGGTTTATCCATGACATTAATTAAACATTCAGTTCTGCATCACCCATGATTATTCACTGCCCCTGCATAGTGTAATAAATATACATTTCTAGTTCATTATGAAGGGTAAAAATGAAGCATAAAGTCCATGCCATAACAAATCATTTTGCCAGCAATTCCATTTCTTCCAAACACTTTAGAGTAGACGAAAGAAGTATGACATAAAGGGCTTTCATAAGATGGTCTCAATCTCCAGCACAGGCAAATGCCTTCAGAAAGCACGTGTATGTAAAAGAGTTCCTTTTCCTCTCCAAATCAATTCAGCACAAGCTGGTGAAGATGCCCGGGGGAGGCAAGGGGATCTACATTTTGTTGTAGGAAGAGATTAAAAGTCTGAAGAATGGACCTAAAATATTGTCTACCAATTTAATGAGAAACGGTTTTATTGTCTACCAGTAGCATCCATCTTGGATGGGTATGGAAGTTTTCCTGTTCAGGGACCAGTGTAAGTGACAGCATATAGTTTGAATGAGGTTTCACAGTATTGCCAAGAGAATGAAAGGTACACTATAGTTTAATATCCAAGCATATCATATTTTAAAAGTGTATAAATTTAAAGGTGTCCGTAGTGGGTGGAGCACTTACGTTCTTCTGTATATTAGTACTGGAATGGCCTCCCTGGGGAGGTGGTAGAGTCACCATCCCTGGATGTGTTTAAAAAAAGACTGGATGTGGCACTTGGTGCCATGGTCTAGTTGAGGTGTCAGGGCATGGGTTGGACTTGATGATCTTGAAGGTCTCTTTCAACCTAGAAAACTCTGTGATTCTGTGATATTCAATGTACAAAATGTTATCTCATCATTGAAAAGAATTTTAGAATTTAATTTACACCAAGAGAGGATTTATCCAATTTTCCAAATTTCCTAACTTAAAGTAATTTTAAGAAATTTTCTATCTGAACATGCGATTGCAAATCTTGTCCAAACATTTAGTCTAGGAAGTATCACCATAAAAATGACTGTTTGCAAATGCTCAGCAAGTGTTACAGCAAGTTATTGTATCCTCTGTTTCCTTGCCATTGATCACAGTGAAGTTCATTTTGAAAAGATAATGCTAATATCTGATAGCAAAATGCTGATAATTCTATGAGCAACCAGTAAAACTCCTTAACTAAGGAACAGAGGTAATATTGAGAAACCATTTTCAGTCCTAATTTTCAGCAAATCAGTGCTTTCATATTAATTTTAATCACAGAGCCTAGGAAGCCTATGAAATATTTATGAGAAAGTACATCATATATAGGGGTTCTAGTCTGTGACTGCAACATGCGGTTTAGAAATTGAAACAGGTGTGGGAGAACAGATGGTCACAGTCATTCAAGGGTATAGCTGGAATTTACCATGAAGTAAAAAAAAAAAAAAAATAAAAAAAAAAAAATAAAAAAAAAAAAAAAAAAAAAAAAAAAAAAAAAAAATAAAAAAAAAAAAAATTAAGTAGCTCATTTACCTTCTAAGGTAACTTGCAGACTTAACAGAAGACACAGCTCTTCAACTGGTAAAGGGAAGTGTGAGTCCTTGTGGTTTTGTTACACATTAATATCCTTGGACAAATTTATCATAGCTGTCTTCTTTCGTACCTTGCCCTTGACTAATTTTTTGTCAAAAATCGATAATAATTTAGGAAAAAAGGTATTGTTTTTCCATCTTAACTTTCAAAGAAGTTAAACCAATGTGTAAGAAACAAATGATACAGAGGCATAGTAGTCCAGCTTCATTTAGATGTCAAACAAAATCAACCTATCAACTGGTTCCTTTGTTGACTGTTCTTTTAGATGCTCTAGATCTAGATGTTGCTATGCAATAAAATAGCCTTTGTGCAATACTTCACCTATTTTGAATTTACACCTAATTCAATTTGCAGTTGTATAAACTCTACAATATGTCTAAAATTCACATGCAAGAAACAAATACGTGACCAATAGAGCTCTCAAATTTCTTGAGTATTCAGTACATCTTAAAAGATCATCAATCTTGTACTTTCTTCATTTATAAGTATATTGCATCATTCAGTATAGTTCCAATTTTAAAAGCTGAGAATTTCATAGATCTTTAACAAAAGCATCAAGTCCATGAATTATATTCTTGAATAGTTCAGTAGTTGCCCCTTGGGTCACAAAAAATGAGCATTTTTGAAAACAGAACACTCATGCACTTTGACATGGAAGTATAGTAAATAAAATAAGCTAAACTTCAAATATAGCTGGAGTCTGCATTACTTTTCAAAATCATCAGCAGCTGTTGGTTTGACTCTGGGAAGACCTGAATTCCCACTACACCAGAAAGGTAGGAGGCTGAATTCATTTCTGCTTTCTTAAACATATTGGACTTATGCATTTAAGATGTATGCACTCTGCTAAAATTGATCGTTCTGTTTTTCAATGTTTACAAATGAAAATAATTTAAAATAAAATTAACTTGTTCTAACCTCTGCTTGAGATGAAATTCCTTTTGGCATTTGTGCACTGAAAAGCTATTTTCAAGTACATAAGAACTGACACGCCAGATCAAACTAATGGTCCATCTAGATAGTATATTAAGTGTGCTTATCAACTCTCACAGTTTTCCTCTGAAATTCCTGATTCAAAAACTTCCTATTTCTTTTTAATCTTGTAGACAACAATCAAACCAGACCATTAATTCCAGGGAGCAATTTACCATATGTGCTTGAACATCTTTCCTATGGATCTCAAAAATGCTAGAAGTGTGGTGTCTAAATGGTGTATTTAATATGTTTTTTACTAAATTATGCTGTCACATGCAGTCAGAACAAATAGTCTTCCAACAGAAGACCAAATTCACCCCTAGCAATGTTACACAGAAGCCAATGGGGTTGCACCAAGGATAAAAATAACCAGCTATGCTTCATATTTGCTGCTTCTTTCAATTCATCTGCATTAAAGAATAAAATAAACACTCAGTACTTTTGATACTCCTAAAGCAAGCCAGATAAAATTACTTTAAAACTAGTAAAACCACTAGGCAGAAATGTTACTACAGCTAGAAACTTACAGTTAAAGCTTTTTTTTCATATAGTAAACCCTCTGGGAAAAAATTATTTACAGGAAATTATCTTATTCTTTGAGAGTGCTCCCATATGCAATTAAATTTCATTAAAGTTGATGAGATTTAAGCAGTGTTCAAAGTTAGGCACATGTTTAAGTACTTCCCCGAATTAATCCTGTAACAGTCAAACTATGTATACCATATCAGTAACCAACCTAAGTGTTTCTCTAATACTCTTTTAGGACTTGACAGTGTCTTTACAAATAGCGTGTTCTTGCAGGAAAAAAAAAAATTAAACTATTAGATTAATAGTTTATGTTCTTGTGCAAGTATGGTTTTTGTAAGTTTTTTATTAGGATCAATTCTATTGAAAATTAATATTAGAGTAATTTTTAATGTTGTATTATGGTGGTGAGGAACTGAAACAAGTTTCCCAGAGAATTTGTGGTTGACTTTGGAAGTTTTGAAGACCAACTTGGATGGGGCTTTTAGCAACCTGATCTAGTGGAAGGGGTCCCTGCCTGCGGTGGGTTGGTTGGAACTGGATAATGTTTAAGGTCCCTTTTGTGATTAATTTGTGGTCTATGAAAAATATTTTAAACTTCAATCTCTTGCAGGACCTTCACTTGTTCCTATGCATGTAATGCACATCAGATCCAAGATGGCAGATTGATTGGTCCTTTGTTTAAACTACTTATAAGTATACTCAACACATCTGTTGGAAGTATGGCTGCTTAGAACATTAAAAGATAGGCTGTAATTTAAAACATTCTCAACTAAATTTTCCACAAACAAATACTTCTGTATTTATAGTAACATTTCAGTAAGTCAATCAACCCATTTCCAAAAAATTTTGTGTATAGTCACAAAAGCAAATAAATGCTAAACCTAAAGGAAAAGCTATAGCTGGTATTAAAACAAAAGCAAAACAAAACAAACCAAATAAACAAACAAAAAAAAACTACATGGAAGAAGGAGTCTGGATAGGTGCATTTGTCATTTATTCATTTCATCATCAAGAAAACAAAAAAAGTTCCCGCAGTTTTTAAAATTCCAGGACAACAGAAAGTAAACATATTTGAGGTCTAAATTTTCAGTATTTCAATCACATGTATGTAAAATCACATACACTGTGCTGTTCCCACCTGAGGCACTAAATGATAACCACTAATAGTGGAACAGGGAGGACATGCAAGCACTACAGTCAAGGAATGATCTGCTGCCCCTATAAGTACATTTTCAATACATATTCAAAACTGAATAGTTTTGGATGTTACGTTATATAAGCTCAATTAATAATTTAATTAATATTACCAAGCTGTTTTAAAAATAGGACATCCAAACTGAATGTGAAAATAATCAAAAAGTGGAGCTCAACAGATGTTTAATTTAAATTTAACACACAGCCATGTATTAAGAAAAAAGTCATCTTTGTCATGCATTATCTTCTGAATGTGATCAGAGAAGGTTTCAAGTGATCCCAAAGAATCTAATCATAATTATGTTCCAACCTGTTTCACAAGACAATTCCATTTTCTCTTGACATGGCTGTGACTAAATCAATCTATCTATTCCTGTTGTCCTTCCAAAAAAAGAAATTTAGGGGAGCTCAAATGGGATCAGTCTTGACTTTAAGTAAGTTGGCAAGTTAGAGGGAATCTGTAGATGTCATCCATTCAGTAGTAGTTTCAAATACCAAAGTCCACTCTTAAGATTTGTAGATGGTAAAACTGAATTTGTGGAGATGAGCCTGGGCAAAATCTGTGGAGTTCAATTCACACCATTTACTTTGCAAGGTACTGTAACTGCATCCCACAGATCTTAAAATTCCAGGATGCTGCTGTTGAGAAAGCTCATTATAGTAAGTCTAACATGCCAAATAAAGCAAGAGATAATTCAATTTAAAATAAAGCCATCCCAGATCATGAGAGAAGAAGATATTCTTTGTTTAGGAACATTCTAGATCTATGTGTGTGTGCTTATATATACATGTATGTGTGTGTATACATAAACAACTCATGAGGTGGGCTTTCTGACAAGACTGCTGATATTGCAAGTTTGCATAGTGCCTAAGGTTATTTTTTAATTGAATTCCTCTATTTATACATGAACAGTATTAAAGAAATCCCCAAGGAGTGCACTGTTTGGTACTGGATGATTTTGTTCAATGCCACATCATTTTAATTTATATGAAAGGAGAACTTGTTGGAAGAAAGTTGCAGTTAAGCTTTAAATGTCAAGTAGGGCCGAGGAGGGGGGTGATGTTTAGTTAATGTAAAAGACAGTTTCCTAAGTAGTATTAAAGAGCATAATTTGTCAGCTAGACTATTTAGGTAAAATGGAGTGTCCTTTTCAGCTCACAGCCTATTAAGGAGGAAAAAAAACCCTCTTGAATACGAATTGCATTTCTAGAGAGTACAGCAACCTCTAAATATATTCTGTAAGAGACTGAAAATTCCTAAATTCTGACCTGTATTGCACAGTAAAAATATAGGAAACAAAAAAAAGAAAATTATTTGGAACACAAAAATTAAGCCATGTATTATGGTTAATAAAGAGTTGAACAGATGTTTAACTGAATTTGCTTTTCTGAAGTTGGATAGTTGATTACAGTCTGAGTGTAAATAACACAATTAACAGTAAAGAAGTGACAAACTTGAAACACCACTAAAAAGGAATTCTTTGGAGTCACTCCAATGCAGTCTTTTCCTTACTTTTCTCTTAATTAGAATCATAAAATAGTGAAAAAAATTAAATATGAACAACAATAATGATATTAATAAAGCCTCATTACAGAAGAATTTTAGCCCTAGGATCTCAGAATGCTGTAGAAAGAGATGTATTTCAATCCACTGTGTAGTGTAGCTAATGATAATACCTTGTCTCCCAAGTCTTTCTAGAGTTTTCTGCCTCCTTCCTCTTCCTTTCATATTTCTTCTCAGGGGATGAAGTAAAATGAATATGACTGAAATATTTAGTCAAAAACAAAAAGTAAAATAACTTCAGGACTTTACGTCTATTTCAATACATCAGAGGGAAAAAACAGAGTTCTCATTCTTTTTGCAGGAACTCAAAGACTAAAATCTGCCTGAAATGTGCAGTATGCATTTTGTGAGTTTGATTTGTCCAAGGCACAGCTAAGACACTGCACATAGCCTTTTTCTGCTGATCTCTCCATATAATCTCAGGCATAGATAAAAAGTTCCCTGAATGGCTTCAACTTGCTTAGATATCCCAGGATATGTTCTCACAGTTTTCAAGTTCTATCTATATAAGACTTTTCAGTGAGAAGAAGGAGAAAATGTAGATAAACATAGATATATTATAACTATGTGACATGCAGCCATTTTCACTAACAGAATTTGACAATCTTCCTATGCATGACTGTCATTACCAAGCCTCAAAATCCTCTTGACAGAATGTGGGGAGAAACTAGGATGCATATATTCAAAGGGTTTTTTTTTACTTTGCTAGTCCATTCATTACTATTGTCCCAATCTCATATATTCACAAAGCAAGTAAAAATTTTAATTTCAGCATTACAAGGGTGGCTTAAAAAACCTCTAACAGTAAGTTTATCTAAACATTACTTAAAACTAACATTTTAAATAGCTACATTCAAAGAGGAGGGAAACCACACGTACACCCTTATTTTATTAGATTTAACACCCATAGGTCTAACACTTCCTAGAGTTTACTGGGACACTTCACATGGTCCTTTCATCCCCTCCACACCCAGCCCCAGCAACTTTATATATTCCACCAACCAGCTCTTCCTTTAGGCTGTTTTACTCCCACTTGTACTGCTTTCAGAGAAGGAGAGAGAGAGAGAGGAAAAAAGGGGCCTGGATATTAAAACTTTTCTGCTTGGCAGCTTCAGAGATAGTTAGGGCAGCTGCCCTCTTTTATGTCTTTCTGCTAACCTTAGAATGGCTGGATGCTCTTCTTCATCCCCAGGTTTATGCAAGGAGTTCCCTCCTGAAACATTATAAATTGTGACAGAAAACTACTTTTGAGTTTTCAGAGTGGAAGGAATCACTGGCTGGAGAGTGTCTCATTATTTCTGATCTCAAAAACCTAGATGAATGCAACAGTCTGTATGCTGTCACCTACAAGTGTTGGAATTCCTTTAATTCATTGGTTTTAACAACAATACAACTGAGGAGAAAAAATTTCCCACTAGTTTTACATTCAAATACTTTCTGAAGGAAAACATATACTTCTGTAGTTAATTTTTTTACTGAAAAAAAGTCTTACTTGTAACATTATTAATTTGGATCATTAAAGTCAGTAGGTTTTTGCTCCCTCTAAATAAATTTTAAAAAAACCCCAAAAACTAAAAAAAGAGCAGGAGACACGGTTTACCTGTGAAGTTGGCCTTTGAAGAGGTCCCTGTCCTGTTTTTTGCTGTGGAAGATTGACCCTGGCTGGATGCAAGATACCCGCCAAGGCTGCTCCATCACTGCCCTCCTCAGCTGGACAGGGAAGAGAAAACAAAATGAAAATCTCATGGGCCAAGATAAGAAAACAGAAATAGCTCAGTAATTCCTGTAATTGGTACAACCAAATCTTAAAACACCTTCCTCGCATCCACCCCTTCTTCCCAGGCTCAACTTCACTCCCAAATTCTCTAACCCCTCCCCACAGCAGCACAGGCAGACAGGGAACGGAGGCTGAGGCCAGTTCATCCCGTGTGGTCTGTGCTGCTTCTTCCTCCTCATGGGGAGGACTCCTCACACTCTTGCTCTGCTTCAGCTTGGGGTCCCTCCCACAGAAAACAGCCCTTCATGAACATCTGCAATGTGAGTCCTTCTCACAGGCTGCAGATCTTCATTAACTTCTCCAGCATGAGTCCTCTCCACAGGGTGCACTCTTTCAGGAACAGGCTGCTCTGACATGGGACCCCACAGGGTCACAGCTCCTGATAGCACACCTGCTCCAGTGTGGGCTTCTCCCTCCGTGAGGCAACAGCACAAGTTTCCC
Organism: Cettia cetti; assembly: GCA_013401135.1. Taxonomy (NCBI): domain Eukaryota; kingdom Metazoa; phylum Chordata; class Aves; order Passeriformes; family Sylviidae; genus Cettia; species Cettia cetti. The sequence continues at coordinate 32,670 of VZUI01020709.1, forward strand.
ACAGGGTCACAGAAGCTATTTGGACATCCCCTGCTCCACCATGAAGACTTCCAGTGGCTGCAGGGGGATCTCTACTCCACTATGGTCCTCGGTGGGCTGCAAGCTTCACCATGGTCTGCGCCACAGGCTGCAGGGAAATCTCTGCTCTGGTGCCTGGTGCACCTCCTCCCCATCCTTCTTCAATGACCTGGGTGTCTGCAGAGCTGCTGCACGTACACATTCTCACTCCTGTCTTCCCCTTGCTATTGGGCAAGAGTTATTTCTTGTTCTTGAACCTGTTATCCCAGAGGCACTACCAACATAACTGGTGGGCTCAGTCTTGACCAGCAGTGGGTCAATCCTGGAGCCAGCAGAATTGGCTCTGTGGGACATGCTGAAAGCTTCTGGCACCTTCTCACAGCAGCTGCCCTTGTTGCTTCCCCACTACCAAAACCTTGCCACGCAAAGTCAGTACATCTGTTAAAATTAGCAGTCTGTTAAGGAAACTTACTAAAAATAACACACCCAACTTTAACAAAAATTCCTTATAAAGGCTGTCTACTAAAAGCATAGCATGGAATATTTTAGTGTAGCTAAGACTTTTGAAACTCTGCAGACCTTAATTTGGCATCACACTTGTCAAACAGCTCTGCTACTTGCATAGTGCAGGTATTCGTATTCTCTTTCAAAGCTGAAGATATAAAACTTCTTTTTTGATGGCTTTCTAGAAAATGCAGTCTTACAGTTCTGGTAATAAGGAATACCTGCCAGCAAAATCCCTGTAATGATCATCACCAACACACTTTAAGAGAGTCCAACTACTTTGGTAATTCTCTCATCAATTTCAGTAAATGTTCACTTTAGAACATAATGTATTTTATAATTAAGCAGTTAGAAATATGAGCATATTGATTTGTGTGAAGAATTGAAATGTTGCCCTTCACCAATTTTTAGCTTCATCATTGCTGAAACTGCTCCTGATGTTCTTGTGTTTCTTACTTTTTGCACATATGTCAATTTTAAACCTTCCAGACATATTTCATTTTTTTAAGTATCAAGGGTTTTTTTAAAAAAATTATACTCATATTATACTAATCTGGGTTTCAAGGTAAAAATTATTTTTTTTCTTCCATAGGTCATCAAGCTGCAGCTTGATCTTTTTACAGAGAAAGATTTCTCAATGCTATAAAGCATTTTCTTCTGTATGGTGTTTGGAGAGTTGATTGGACCATCGGTTTCTCCCAACCCCTTACCTCTGGAAACCTGAAATATTACTGAGGTTGGAGGAATAAACAAAAATCAGAAAGGTTGTGAAAAATCAAAACACTTACTTTAGAGGTCAGAATTATTCCTTCAAGGGGATAACTTTTATATAAGTAGAGGATTCCGTTATATGATCCTCGACACACTTTATTTTCCTGTATGCAATCTGGAGTCAAAAGTGACTTGGCTTCCTGGCAGCGTGTATTAAATTTTCTGATTTCAACCTCTAGACACTATTTGCATAAAGCCAGTCTTTGTGAGCATTTCCACTACTTCCCTTATTCAGACCTACTTTCAGGAGCATGAAGTTTAAAACTCAAACACAAACGAAAATCTGTTCTAGAGATGGATTAACAACCTACAACCTGAACAGTCTGCTCAGTGGTGAGAGGAGGATGTTTACCATTTCCTGCCTTGACTCAGACTTCCTATGCAAATGTAAGCAATATGTTTTTTCCCCTTGCGGGCAAAATTCCAATATCAAAGTCACATCAACATGATAAACAAATTTATTGTTTTTAAAATGCAGTTATTATGATGATGAGACATACATAAAATCAGTGTTATCAGAGAAATAATTTAAAATTACTACTTATAGTGAAATAAATACTAGAAAAATGTTTTCTGATACTCAAATCATTGACAACTTTTCCTTTCCTTTTTCTTTTAACCCTTGCTCCCTTACCAGTGCAGAAACCTATCTCCTTCTTTCTGAAACTTGTGGACGAGCTTTACCCCATTGCTCTCCTGTTCTATTCTCTAATTCTCACTGCCTTTCCCCATTTGCAAATTTCCACCTACATTGGAACAGTAAAAAGGGGGATTTTTAAAGATAAATAAAGGAAAATTTTTTTACTTATTTTACTAAATAAAGGAAAATAAATCTCACATCATTCATTTTACAGACCAGCCTCCCAACTGATTGCTGTTCCCCAGGAAAGTGTAATGCAGAAGCCCAATCTGAAGCTGTCTTTACTACCACACACTGTGCTCCTTACTCTCATTATTTTTGGTTTTTCAGCAGCTATCCTTAGTATATAACATTTTCCTATCTATCATGTGTCTGAATCTATTTTTATTACTTCTTGCTTGCTTCCACTGGTTTAGCAAATTATATATTGTGGTATTTTTGTATAATTATGTTTCAGTAATGACACTGAACTAACTACTAACTACTAACTAACTACTGGCACAATTATGGAATTACAGTAAATTCCAGTGAATTTTTTTCAGTTTTCAATTATAATAAAGCCTAATTTAAACTTCCCATCTGTTTAGATCCTTACAATCTAAGGGATTTTTCTTCTTTTGCTATTTTAAACTCAGTGGCAGACATTGCAAAGTTGCGTTATACCAGTATCTAAGGTAAGGTGTAGCAACAATTTTGGATAGAATATCCATCACTGATTTTGTATTCCTAAGAGTACAATCCAAGAAACATTTTTCTTCAGCACTACAACTGCACTACACGGAGGAACTGACAAATTTTTCACACAATAACTCCCAAACTTTTCCTGTTTCTTGGCCAGAAATCTGTAACATCTTTCCTTTTTCTGCATACCTTGATTTTTCATTTGCATTTTTGATTTATTATCATACACTTGTCAGCCAAACTTCTATTTGAATCTTTCTGCATTGTTTCTAATTATATTACAGATATAACAAAGGGATATTTTCCTTGGGTCTTTTTATCCTAAATTTGACTAGAGAATAATAAATTGTCTTCTTATTATGGAAATAAAAAAGGTCTACGTTATGTCTGTGCATTATTGGGGAAAAGAAAAGAGACAGCAGGAAGCAATAAAGATGTATAATCCAATTCTACATTCTGGAAAGAAAAGGGTCTAATATCATTTATAGTGTCAGAAGTAATGTTTCTGGGAAGGGTAGGGATGGGTTATGATTACCATCTATCATTCCTCTGTAACAGTTAGTCCCCAGAGTAGCTTTCAAGCCAAATTTTTTTCAAATCTGCGTTGGAAGCCTATCTCATCATACCACTGCACACCATACAATACCTTTTTACTTACTGTGGTTGTTTCAAATTTTGAGCCCTTAGTAAAGTATCTCTTTATTTATGGTACACCTCATATTTTGCTTTGCTTATTAGAAAATATCAGGAAAGTAATTTATAACAACAGATACCTATTTGACCTTACTAGTAAAGGTGTATTACTTCAAGGATGCGCACATTTTGGCTTGTCTGGCCCATAAAATCTGCCAAGCAAATACTTCCTCTTGCATCACTATCAGAGAAGATTTCTTCTGGTACCTGAGGAAAGCTGTGGATATTATCCTTTCTTCTGGGGAAAGTTCTAAGGATGAGGCCTCAGACAAATCTCTATTCATAAAAGAGATTCAGACATTTCCAGAAGGCTGAGGCAGCCTTTATGTAAAAGTTAATTTCAGAGATAGTGTGGGTACAAAGATAACCTGGATGAAGAAGAAATAACAACAAACTGATGCTGCAACAAAGAGCATGTAATTTGGGGGTAATCTAATCTAATAATCATATTGATTAGAGTTAGGCAATTTAAAAGTATATGCAGGCACAAAGAAAAAGAAACAGGTGATGTGACAGACAAGAACTTCCAGATCTGAAGGATAAGGATCACCACTTGTCTGGTGGGCTTGCCAGTGCCTGACAGGGAAAGGAAACAGGAGATAAAGTGTAAGAGGTTCAAAGAGAGGAACAGAAAACTGGAGATGATACAGATACAGCAGCATCCAAAAAAGCAAAAACGCCTAAGGTCTTAAGAAATAATAGAAGGATCTAGACTCTGTAGCAATTAGTGAGACTTGACAGGATTTGCTCCATTTTACTTACTAGTAGTAGGTGTTAAGTGAATGTAATGCATCTTATATCCTTTGCCAATGAAGTGGTACAAATAATTATATAATGCATTTCTGCTTTAGCAACTCCCAGTAAGAGACACCAACAATTTCATTTCATTGTGAGGATTAAGACCCCTTAAGGGAACCTACAAGAAACCCAGAAAGGAACTTTCAACCCTTTCAGAGTCATTATGCCATATAAATAAATTGCACATAGTTATAGGATAAGGGGTGATGCCTTTAAACAGAAAATGGGTAGATTTACATTAAATATTAGGAAGAGATCCTTCACTGTGGGAGTGGTGAGGCACTGAAACTGGTTGCCCAGAGAAGCTGGGGATGCTCCATCCCTTAAGGTATTCAAGGCTGGTCTGGATGGGGCTTTGAGCAACACAGTCCTGCTGAGGATCTCCCGCCCCATGGCAGGTGGGTTGAAACTAGATGGCTTTTAAAGTCGCTTTCAACCCAAACTGTTTTATGATTCTATGATGATTCTCCCTCTTGTCTGCTTCAGCTTGCATCTAGAGGGTGGACTGAAACTGTGCCTTTAATCAGCAAGGCTAGTTGTACAAAATGTCTTCCCTCAATCAGCTCAGGCTGATTGATAGCTAGTAACACTAGCTGTGTTGTTCCTGTTCTGGATTACAAGAGCCTGCCATTCAAAAAGAGTTACTCTTTTTCCCATTTACTCTTTGTGGCAAAATTTCGATGAATTTATTTCAGATTTTAAAATTATGGCTCAAAAATATAATGATGCAAAATAATATATTTTAAATTAATGTTATGTAAGTTTTGGTGTCAGGACTTGTCCAGAAATATGCAAAGGACCTGATGTCATTCTTACTGAACTGTTAAGTGGAACTGTATTAAACCCATATTATTCCCCTCAGTAAACTCTCTTTATATTTCAAAACCAGATTAGGTTATGAGGAAAAAAAATTCAAAAATAAAAGCTTGTGCAGGAAAAGAGTGTGTCCCCTGATGAAGGGATAGTATATTGTGTTCTGCAAATATGGTTACTACAAACAGCAGTATTCCTGCATGAACTGTATGGAAAATGAATTTTTTTTCAGTACACTGCATTACAGATCCACAGTCCAGCTTTGCCATTATAATTTTTCATAAAATTATGCATGGCTCCTATCTTACTAAAGATTCTGTCTTTTACTGCCTCTGGCTGTCATCTGGAAGAAAGTTCTCTATCATAATGTGAAAGACTTTCCAAACCTAGAAGTTAATGGCTGTAGCAATAACTGCTATTTATGCATTCTACTCCCCAAAACCGCTGAATCATCAGCAACATCTGCAAATTCAGAAAGGCATATGCCAAAGCATGTGCTAACAGTAGCTTACTGGTAGCAGCATGATGATGGATTTGGGACCATTTCACATTAAGAATCAGTCTTTTCCAGATTTTTCCAGTGGTTTTATTTGGCTGATTTTACAATAGCTTGCTTTAAAAAAAATATGGTGATTAGACACCTACCCTAAAACAAGCATCTATATCACAGAACATTGTGCCAACTTTTTGTACCATCTCCACAGAAAACCTAAAGGTGGTGTAAATAGAAGGACTGGCAGACACTCTCATTCTAGTCTGGTTTCAAATAATTAGGGCAGGGTTGCAGCAAAACTAAACTAGATGTGAAAATATGGATTGTTCTGACTGCTCCATTTTCTGACGTCTCCCTTTCAGCACACTCTTTTAAGAGACAAAACATTCCTATATGATGTGAGATCTTTCAACTTGAATGCATAATTTATCTATGCAATTCCTATTTCAGAATCTATTGTTTAGAAGAAGTCTCTGGTTCAAATATTTTTTAAAAAATCCTTCTCAAATTATCTGCTGCATTTCAGGGTTAACCCTCAAAGTACTCTGCCATTCATATTCCCCACAGCAAATCAACGTCTGTTGCTCATTTGTGATTCCTGCCAAATCACTAATCTCTGCTCAGACTGAATAGCTCAAGACCCTAATATGGTGACAGCTGCTGGGAATGTTTTTCTGTAAAATGAATAGCTGGATTGTATTCTATCAGCTAACAGCACAGAGACTTATGAGATCTTATTTGAATATAGGTAGTGATAGCACATTTCCTTGTAACCCATATGTACTTTACAGTATGTTGAGTTTGTTCCCATTGCAATAATTATAGCTGCTTGCATTTCTGTAAGTTCATACAAATTCTTGCAGGATCGGGGTCAAACTTCAAAATTAAGCAGTCAAATGAAAGTGAAAGTTCTTATTCCTTTTTTAACTGATTAACATCCTCCAATGTAGTAAATGCTTTTGTCCATAATAAATAACGATAATTTAGGAAACTAGAATATGCCTAAACCCAAGTCAGCAAGTTAGAGCACTTTCTAACATAGACAAGAAAACAATGTGCATCATAAAAGCCACAAAATCATATTTTTCATAAACTAATCAATCTTCAGATTAGAATTTGTTATATTTCCTACTGCCACTATTTTTGCTAGAATTTTCTTCCACACCTCACTGCCTTACAGTACATGTCTCTGTGCCCTACAGCACTTTTGTTCTTTTTTAAATTCTTATTTTAAAGCTAAACAGCACATCTCATTCTTTGTTGTCAAAAACATGGACTATTTACAAGGAATATTCACTGGCTCCCAGTCCCTACCTCCAGTCAGGCCTACATCTACAATGGTGCTTGTTCTACATACCTAGAATGGAACAATTTATAGAACAGCCAAACCAGTATTTTGTCTTCCAATCTGCACTAGTGGCTTAAGTTGACTCCTTTAAGAGAGAGAGATTTGGGTATTTTACAATAGTTGATCAATGAGATCAGTGGTACATATCAATGAGGATGGTCTGCATGGTCAAGTCTAGCCACAGGGAAACAGGAATAAGGAAAGACTATTGTAACTGTTACAATGTGTGCTAAACTTCAGAAAGCATAGAAAATTTGGGACATTCTGCCACCTTTCTTAAACGGAGTTGCAAATTGTACTGCCAGATGTCACCGCAAAATGTAAACCAAACCATAGAAATGACCCAGGCAGAAAGAAACCTGAATGAAACCATCCTCCCCACATTGACTCAGCCCCTGAAGGGTATGGACAGAGACCTGGTAAGCAGCCAGGAGCTGAAGAGGTAGTTACAAAAAAATACAGTAAGAGACAAAAGAATTGCAGCTAGGTTTTATTAATCCTCAGAGTCTTTTGTATTGCTGCAAGTATTTTATTATTGATTTTCAGCAAGATTTTTAATGGCTGGGGAGGGCAGTTGGTTTGGGCATTTTTTTAAGCAACACAGGGTTTGAAAAAGGAGCTGAAATATTACTCCCTGCAGCCCCCTGAAGTCCCTTGGCTAGCTCAGATCCTAGAGGGCTTTGGAGGAATATTTCAGGGGCAAGACAAGAGATTCCAAAAGAGGCTCCAACCCCCAGATGTAGTCCAAGACATTTATTCTTGAAGGTTTCCAGTGGGGAAAGAGAATAAACTAGGAAGAACAGGGCCTTATCTAGACTCCTGCTCAGGAAAAGATAGTTGGATCTCAGCCAATAGAGTCAAGAAAGAGAGGAAGGGTTAAGCTACATGGTTACAGGCTCCAGGGGTCTCTGGGGGAAAAACCATTCCCCAGAGAGATACAATAAGGAGCATTGAAGATGAGAAGCTGAGAGCAGTATCTCTTTAATTTGGTTAATTTGTGAGGAAAAAAGTTAGTGCTTTAGCAGGTACACAGCATCCTGTCAAGCAGCAGGTGAGTATTGGTGACACTGAACATTAGACACTGTCCTACAAATGTATTTTGTGACAACAAAGGGAAACCTACTGCAAAAGCATCGTTTAAAGACCTAGAAGTAGAGTACTTGAAATACACTGGCTTTAGGCAAGTCCTTTCATGTACATTTAAATTATCTATGGACTCAAGTAGAGTCTCCAGAGGGGGCTTGCAGGTTTCACAGTCAATGTTCAAGCCCTGTTTTAACATTGTGAACAAGAACTAGAACAGGGCTGAATGTGGGGTTATCAACCGTGTGTAATAAACAATGTCATTGCTCCCCACAGCGAGCCGATAGGCCTCCTGCTGCATCCTGACTCCCTCTTTGTACTTAAAAGGGAAATTCAGAGCAGGACGCTAACCCAGGTGCCAGAAACCAGCCTCGGGAGATGACTTTTTCTCTCCACTCCTTTCTCTAATCTACTGGTTTAGGCACCTAAGACTATCCCAGAGTAAAACTCAGCCATGCCCCGTGGATGAGTCATTTGAGAATTTTCTCTGTACTCAAGTTCAAATTTATGTTGAGATTATTAATGAAAATTTTACATTACATCAGTTGCAAGACTGATCTTGGAGGAATTTCATTAATATTTCCCCTTTAACAAAATCCATTATCATCTCCGCTTTAGCCGATCTCTCACTTGCTTAAAATTCCTGCACAATTCTCTGTCTTCTGTAGTTTAACTACTAGTTGCCTGGGTAACACTGTGGTAGATTTATTTCTCTAAAATTATTCAAAGACAATGGGTTAACGAGACTTTCTGAAATTTTGGGGAACTGTGTGTTTCATTTTAGCTAGTTAGTTTCTAAGTTTAGTCCTTTCTAAGCAGTTCTTGTTTTCTGTTGTCCTGAAGTCACTTTCAGTTGTTCTTTGCTCCAAGAAACTTCACAAACCTTGCAGTTTACTGAGCTCAAACAAATAGTTCTGTAGTGACATGACATATTTTTGCCCATTCTCTTCACTGAAATTTAAGTGCATTCAGATTTTGAGTTTGAGGTTCAGTGTAATACAATATAGGAACCACAGAAAACTTTATCCACCTTTATGAGCACATAAGTTGCATTTGCACCAATAACTAGGGTCAACCTTAAAGTTACCCTATGCTCTGTGTCAGTCAGAGTCAAGGATCCAAATTTCTCAGGTTGGTGGTCAGGAATACCAAGCAAGAAACATCCTGTAGGTATAGCCTGCTCACGTTGACAACTCAGTTTAAACTTGATTATTCTCTGTATCTATGTCTTTGTTCAGACAGCAACATAAAAGTTCATGAACCAGGTATGTTACTGTAAGAGAAAATTTTAAGTTGAGAACAGCTATATTTTGCCAACAGATTGCAGCATAAGAAGAACACTAAAAAATGAAGTTATTTGCTGGAAGTGTGTCAGTGTAACAGTGAGGCATGTTGGACTCTCCCCACCTCCCTCATAGTTTGGTGATCCATAAAACCTGAAGTCTTATGCTTTGTCCTTGTTGCCATTCACATTGCCCTGCCCTGCAGTTCTGCCATTGCAGAAATGGTGACATTTACATTCTTCTCTCACTTTAACCCTGCTCCTTTCATTGGCACATTTCTCAGCTTCTTCACATGGTACAAAGCAGTCAACACCATCTCCACCACACATAAAAACCTTAAACTCCAGCCCTTTCTCAAACACCTTTTGCTACTGCATGAAGTACAGAGCAACCTAAAAACACCCTACATTATAGAGATGCTGCACTTTGAGTGTGGTTAATAGACCTTGGGTAAAACAAGCATGAATGATAGGTCAGACACGAATGAAGAAGGAGGCTCAGGTAGCCCAGAAGGGACTGTGTCAGTGAAGGGTAATTGCAACCTGCAATAGCATCTTGCTCAGCAACAGGAAGACCTGATGCAGTTGTGAAAGTGATTCCAGGACGTGCTAATGCTTTACAAACACCCTGCCAGTGGATCAGGAATACTTTTACAGAAATAAAGAGTTTTTAATCATTTGGCTGGGTAGTCAAAGTTAAAAAAAAAAGAGAGGTGTTTAAATATGCCAAAATAAAGTAACAAGAAATGAAATTTGTACATTTGTCAAACAATAGCTAACATAAACAGATAGGTAGGGATAAAATAAGATGCAGATGGGAACCTAAACTGGCACTTCTTATCTTCTGAGTGCTTGACTTCACAACCTTAATACTACAGGTTCTGAATGAGGTCCTTGTTTTGTTTTAAGAACACTACCCCACAGATAAAACACCAGACAAAAGACTCAGAAGCAGGGGGAAAAGTAGGGTTATCATTTCATCTTACATGTTCACAGACTATCTTCTTTTTCTTAAAGTATTTGATTATGTTTTAATGCTGAAAAATATCTCAAACATGAATCTACCAATAGTCTCCACTTATTTACCATTTTTTAGGGAGAAATGGCTGTAAAGAGGCTTTTTCTGACTACTTGAAAACAGAATTTACATAGAGATTAATACACTTGAGACATTCCACAGGACACAAATCTGTTTAATTGGTTTCTCTTGACTTTAATCATTCTATCCAAGATTTTTTTTCCACACTTGAAAAATTACAGACAAAAAATCCAGTTTGTAATCATCTTGCTGAACCATGCAGAAGTTCTCTATTAATTTTCTATTGATACATTCTCTGCTCATTGGCTGAAAGTGCAGCTTTCTCTGTGAAGTTATAATATGAGCAAAGAAAAATATCTCTACAAAGCAATGGCTGATCTGAATGGCTGGCTAGATGCTGTGCAAACTTCCATCCTGGTAATGCCACTAGATGAGTCAAAAGCTGTTGAAAGCTTCTAATCTACTTCATCTTTGCCTCATTTGGTGCAGCATTTTTGCTTGATGGTGGAATTTTGACAGGGCATTGCTGTGGCTTTGTTTCAATTTAGTTTATACACTGATCTAGCTATACCACAGGTTTGGCAGCTACTAAAATATACTTCATACTCCCCAGTGATTTTACAGCCTTCATAACGTTCAGATCTTATCAGCCTCTGAATTTTGTCTTCTTAGAAAAGTGAAACTTTCCTTTCTTTCCTGTTCTTTGCCACTAAACATTCATGATTTTCAAGCCTTCATCTTTAGAGCATAGAGGTCAGTGAATTTGTCATCTTTACTTCTACAGAGATACTCCTGTGCATCCTAAAACAACTACCAAATAGTTCTCAGAGGACAAAACAGACTAAACCTCTGTTAGAGCATTTCTTTACAGTATTGTTATTCTATGAAACTTCTTGCATGAAATTTATTCAATCAAATTATAATTGACTTTTCTTATGCCATCCTCATAAAGAGTAAAATATTAAAGTAATGTGATGAATTGAAAAATAAGAGGTGATATATAGCGATCACAGATTTTAAAAATGAGTTGTTATTCTGTCAATAAAATCAATAAACATTTGTGGGTATGCCTGTCTGTGGAAAAGATAAATATTTTGTTGTAAATATAAAGAAACCAGTTGAAAATTTTGCTTGTCACTGCAAAGGCACAATGTATGATGTATTAAACTTCCAGCCCATAAGCATTTGTCTATGTATTGGCTCTAACTGGCACTAGTAAACTGCATACTTTGTCAAGAAAAGAAATAATTTTTTGCTGAATGCATTGCATGATAAGGCCAGTCAAAGGGAAATTAAGTTACAACCAATTACTTCTTAGCAGGCCTCTTAATTAAAGTCAATTTTAAGAAAACTTTATAACTGAAATATTCATGAGAAAAATATTAGTCTAATTAGGAAGTATTCATTGAAGTTCCCTTTTTCCATATTCAGTGATGTTTGTACAGCTGCTTAAACCTGTAATTGACATCAGGTCTTCTGATTTTCTGAAAAATCCAGCTCAGATAAGAAAGATTTTTTCTGTCTTTCAAAACACAAAACTGCAGAAAAGTGTATTCAAGAGGGATGTTTGAGGTAGCATGCAGAAGCTAAAGCCTGTTAACAAATAATGAAACAAAGGTTTAAATCCCATAAATCTCATTCAGATTCTTTTAGTGTTTATAAACTGTTTACTGAAATAATGGTGTTTCTGTTTAGCAATGAGTGCAAGAGTAAGATATTTCTTCTTTAGGGGAAAATCTAAAAGGTAATGCTTTTTTCCTAATAAGATTTGTACTTAGTTATGGCATAGCACTGCTGATGTTGAAGGTTTAAAGCTGAGTAAGAATGAGATTTTATTAATGTTTAGTGACAGTTTGCCTGGTAGAAAGGATGGAATTGATGGATAGTCATGCTTTTTTACACCACTTATTCAGTGACTCCATTATCTCTGTGAGCACAGAATAAGACTGTCTTCTAGGCACACATAAACCCAAGCATTTCCAGTACCAAAGGGATCCTACAGTAATTTCATTCTGTACACTCAGTCCTCATTTCTCACATCAGAGTGGTTTTAGGCATAGAAGTAATCGGGTTTGTTGTGTTTTTTTAAAGTCAGATTAATTCCCTAATTCCCAATTCACCTAACATGAACAAAGACTTGCGCTGACGCAGCACAAAGGAGGCAGGTGCTGCAGGAGGAAAGGAAGAAAAATAAAAGTCAACAGGCACTGAGACATAGCACTTTGTACTGTGAAACTACTGCTCAAATCAGGAGCAGCTTAATTTCTCTAGAGTAGGGAATGAGCAGCAGCTGTAATTACTGCCTGTAAGTACAAACACTCCCTCACTCCCCTGCCTTGGAGAGGCTGAGCTGCTGCTGGCCATTTAAGACAATTCACAGTTCCCTTGCCAGAGTAAACAGTTATGTCCAATAATGCCTCTCACTTCTTCTCCCTTTTTAAAAGGAGTTTGTTTTTTTTAAATACATCATTCCAGTGCTCTGGTTTCCATGAGGGCCTTGCAAAGGCAGAAACAGAACTAAATGGACTGCAAACTGTAGAGCAGGCATAGAAAAGCCTTAAAACATGGCCCACAGGCTGGTGTAGCTACAGGCACTAATGGAGGATGGTCACTGCTGGAGCACGCGTCTCAGCCCTTCCCCATGAAAATGGCTTTGTGACAACCTACATTCCCAGCTTTTTTCCACTTGTGGTCAGAAAATCTTTCCTATTTTTATTTAAATATTTCTGTTTGCAGAATTAAGCAGATTTGATGTCCTCATCCACTGGGCTTTACTTGACTTCTAAGATTTTTAAGAGGATCTTTCAAGGACAGACCTGGTTCCACTCCAAGAGAAGAGGGAAAATCTGCTGGGCAAACAGAAATGTATCCCAGAAGCACACACCTTCCCAAATACTTTTAGTCATATACCTCCTATAACCTAGTTCAGAGCACTCGTGTTCTCATCTCTTCCTAGCTTACTTAATTTTTCTATCCAAGCCTCAACAACACTGATTAAAATTTAGGTAAAATATTATCCTAAACTACACAGGATTACATGAATTTTACTTACTGCACTTCTAAAGCCTGTGCCAAAAAACCTAATTGCTATGCACTTGACCAAGTGGAAATTTCCACCCATGTCATAGTTTGCTAAAGCATATGATCATTTTTAGGTTTGAGCAAACACTTTTCATGCTCTAGGACTAGAATGAAGCATATTTGCTCCATTTGTATTTGAAAGGCTAATTCATTAGCACATTACGCCTACATCAAAACATTCATCCTCAGAGGTGCTAAAAAGTCATCTGTCAGTTTTCTAGAACTTTTAGTTCTGTATTATCTTTACCCATATTACAAGAAAATTTTCTTTCATGCCAAAAAATATGTCTGTGTTTAGCTGAAGTTTTATGAAACTTTCAGTATATCCTGAATCTTAACTATGTCTTAATCCTTAAATGGACAGATTGGGATGAGGAAACACAGACATGGCTGAAGGGGGGCACAGATGCAACTGCCCACCCACTGCTGATACTTCAGGCTCTGCAAATAATTCTGCTTTCTCTCTAGAAGGCAGTTACATGCTTAGCTCTCAATTTCATCCTGCTTTCCTTCTTCCCTTTATCCTCAGATTCCAAAGGGAACAAGAGATATTCCTGAAAATATTTCTATTCTCATTTAAGCAATTAAATTCTCTGGTTGATGTGCCATACGGAGACCTACACATACTCACTTAGCAGTAAATCAGTAGCAGTATTAAATCATTTTTCTATAAGAATAGCTAGATCACACACAGGATCCTAATGAGGAGGATTTTCCAAATACCCTTTTTTCTAACCTTGGTTTGCTTTATCATCACTGTAGCTGCAGCAGGCTTTACAAGCCTGCAGGACAGGTGAGCAAGCAGAAAGCAGATGAAAGGCACTTTTTAAACAAGTCACTTTCTGGCAGCATGGCAGAGGTTGATCTAAGAGGTTAGTCAGAGGCAGAGAAGATAAGAGCTGCTGTGTCTATCCTAGACAGGCTGTAGGACAGGCTTGTGCAGCTGCTGTGCAGGAGGCAGGGAGGAATCAGAAAAGACCAGGAATGCTCCCAACACTCTCAAAATGGCAACTACAGGAAGGAAAATGGAAGGACAGAAATGGACTACACAAAAGCTGCAGTTATGTTCAAAGTTATGTGGAAGTTTGAGAACAAGAGGTTTTATTTAATATCGTAATAGAGAGACAGCCATTGGGATTTGAAAAGAGGAATTATGTCTCAGTGTCAATAGAAAGGAATATTACTCTGGTAGCTTCATTTTGTAAGAATAGAAGGGGTAAGGGATTGGGGGCCTATTTGTGATAATAGATTCAGACCTCACATCTAACACAATTTAGTTTAATAAACAATACCAAAAATATCTCTCCCCCCATTCAGCATAATTGTAATATATTTAGCTACTGAAAGTATTTATTGATCCTGCCTCTTCCCCTCACTTACCCTTATGTTCACAGAAGACAAAAACCTTTTCTTTCCTATTCTTTCTTAAGTGAGAAAAAGTATTTGCTATTGAAGATGCTACCACCAATATTGCTTTTCTTTAATCATGAAGAGACATTCAGCTGAACCCTTAACACTTGAATTTCACAGTGTTTACATAAAAGAAGATGTGAATACAATTCATTTCTGTGTGTTGTAAAGACAGTGGGTTTTATTCTGCAAAATGCAGCACATTTCCATATTTATCATTGTAAGCATAGAATTGCTTAAAGGCAGCACATCTTTAATTAATTTTTACTGCAGTGTGAAAAGAATCCTAAATCATTAATCATCTTCCTTTCACTATATACTGAAAGAAAATTTTCCTGTCTTGTTCCATACACACACATGCACACACACAGAGGAAATCTTGTTGAACCTGACTTTCCGACACACTGATTACAAATTGAGCCCCTTTCAACCTCTTGATCTAAGCAGATGTACCCATCAGAGAATAGTCCCCTCATAATGCTGGGTTAGTTAGGGTTGCCACTGCCCAGCCAGCAGCTTCTTTCAGAGCCTTAACCAGCTTCAACAGGAACAGATGCTGCATTGAATTTAAAATATAAAGTGTATTTTCCCTCTGATTCTTTTTAGCTTTCATTCACCTTCCCTAACTTGCTGACAATTTTTTCCTCAGCCCAACCATCCCCGTCTTCTATTATTTTGCACGACAAGAGGGGAATAAATAGCTTTCTGTTGGAGTAGGCAGTTGTATCTCTTTCACATATGTATTTTTCCCATACATAAATGTCAGCACATAAGATGTCTCCAGTACAGTAGCTTACATGAATGCATCTTATCATTCAATCTGCTGCCTAAACAAAGCCTGGCAAATCAACTGCCAAAATACATGGCAAATACATGCCATTTTATGAATATTAACTAACGAGTCATTACTAGCCCCATCCAAAGGATGAAATAATCAAGAAGGAGAGAAAAGAAATTATGTCTCTGAAATACTTCTACAACTCAAGATTCTAAAGATTTTCTTAAGGAACTGGTGAACTTTGCAGAGTCTGACAAGTAGCTGTTTGGTGGTTAAACTAAAATTTGACCCCCATAAGGAATTCAGGATCACAGGCAGACAGAACTGGATGCATACACTGAAATTTCATAGTGCCAAACTACAGCATGCTTCAATTTTTGATCCTTAAAAGAACACCAGCCTTCTTATTAATCTGAAGGACGATCCTTATATTTTCCTTTTTTCCTTTTTTTTTAAGTTCCCAAGGTACCAAGTATGTACTAAAATTTTACTGTTCTTGACAAGTTAACTTTGCTGTATATACCCCAGTATTATAAGAATCAGAAAGAAGGCATCTTTTTGCCCAAGTTATATAAGTGTGGTCTCATGTAGGGAAGGAATTTTTTGTCAAGCCTTTGTGCTGCTTTTCACAGAATAAACTGAGTTTGAAGAGACCCGCAGGGATCATCAACTCCCAGCCCTCACAGCACCATCCCCAAGAGTTGCACTGTGTGCCCCAAGAGTATTTTAGACCTAGGGTTAGTATTTTTTACCTATTGCAGACTTACAGGGAATCCAGCTGTGGAGGGTAGCCCATATCATGAGCCACTTGATCCACAGTTCCTGCAAGACAATATGGAGAGATTCAATTTCACATCAAAGCCAGCTGAATACATTGTTCTGATGATTTTTGACAAGAGAAAATAAATCTCCTTAATGCTAACATATAAATAGTCTTCATTTTTATGTTGCTTAGCTATATTTTAACATTTCCTAATTGCATTTTTATTAATTCAGCATTTTCCTTACTTTTCAACCAAATTCAGTATATAAATTAGCACCAACAGATTTTAATATTGCACTGGGTAAGAATTTCTGTTTCCAAGTAGAGCTGGCACTCTTGCTTTAAAATGATCTTCTGAACCACAAAGGGAGATTCTGAGAACTATCTTTTGAGTAGGTTCCCAATAGTCTCTAACACACACATGTTACACTCATGTTTAACATTTTAGGGCCAAATATCAGAGGAATTATTTCAGTGGTGACATACAGATTGAGACTACACAACTTTCAGCTAGCATACAGACCACAGTAGATTTTAGCCTTTCTTTCTCATCACTGTTAGTATTTGCTGTGTGTCATATCTACATATTCAGGCAGATAGTTTCTGAAAGTTATTGCTAAGATGAAATGCTACTCTTCTTGCTTTCTTAAGAAGCAACACATCAATGCATCTGCAATAAAGGGATGAAAAAAGATAAAAATTCTCTACAGGGGGATGGTGTTTATCATATAGTATTTTTATGTCATGCAGGACTATATATACAACATAACATTAGTTTTTATCTATATATAACTTTCCACAAAGACTGCTATTTAAGAAGTGATACACCTTCTGTGAAGGCAGCTCTTGAAAAAAGCAGCTGTATGATCCTGGTATGTGAAATGGATTAGAAATAAATTAAACAGATGATTCTTTCTCCATGTATTATGACACTATCATGGCTTTCTTCAAACAAGCATGCTTCTGGTTTTGTTTGAAAGTGGAAAAATATAAATTTTTACTTTTTTTTCTTCCTCCATGATGGTAGTATTATTTTACATATACATTTTTATATATGTGTATGGAATGTATTGTTTATTCTAAGTGCATTTTTTACATATTTAGACTACATATAGTTCAAATAGATTACTGCAAAATTTCTGCTTTATAACAAAAAAAAAATTCTCTATATGTGGATAGAATTAGAAAAAAGTCATCTCCATTTGGTAGTTAGGGGAAGATCATTGTTTAGCTGCATTTGATTGAGATCAAAATAAAAATAACCACATCATATGGAACCTCAGATCAGATCAGCTCTGTCATTTAACATAATCCTTTATGTCCAAACTCCAGATCTTATAGCCTGCAAATCGCTTAATTAAGTAAAGCGTACAAGGTCCTGAAGATGAGAGTTCTAGGAGCTGTCTGAAATTATAGAACACAGCTTTGAAGTGTAATAGAACAAATAAGAGATCACAAACAGGGAAAAAAATCCACTGAAATAGTGTCACAGATTGGGTCAGCTCAGCTGGAAGTATCATTTGTCTGCGAGACAATTTAAACCCTGCTTGCATTGCTTATGTTCAAGCATTGATGATTTAAAAGATTTTTCTGTGCCTTAGATTTCCATAGCATTTCTTACAAAACTGCCTCAAAATGAAAGAAAAGTATTTTAAAAATGCTAAATATACTTTCATGTTGGAGGCTTAAGAATAACCCATTTAGGTCTGTTGTAGCAAGTGCAGCAACTGGCACAGCAATAGCCTGGGTGTTATTCTCAGCTCTGATATTTTGCCAGTTCTTTTGACTTTTACCCAAGAAAAGTTTAAATCATTTTAATGAATTCCTGAAATCCTTAATGTGGCATGTAGTAGCACTGTTTGTTATTTAGCAACATGCAGATTTTGAAACAAATTGGATTTAAAACATATTCAAGTAATAAAAAATACTTTAATTATTTCTCTCTGCTCTGTCTTTGTGTGGGGTTGGGGGTTTTTTCCCAGGAAAACTTTTTTGCCTTTCATAAAAGAAATGCTCAAAGCTTTTACATGATTTATTATCTACATTATACTAGCATGTAGCATAAAAGATGAGAAGAACTTTCCCTTTTCCAGCCAGAAAGCAGAATACGCATAAGCCATGAGACAGGTTCAATTCAATAGAGTAACAAGCATACGAGAACAGTCAAGCAACCTTTTTTGTGCATTTTGTGAATTTTAAACAGTTTGTAGATAAAGATACACTTGATAAAGCATAATCAAAGATGACTGAAATCTACTTTTTTAAAATATTGTAGTACATGTAGTTTACTTTTTAATCAGGAGTATTATTTTCCCTCAGCATGAAACATAAACTTAGCCGACTGAATTATAATAACACCTATTACAAGTTGGAGTCAGTGGTGGGGGGATAAAGCAGAAGAAAAACACTGACCAATGAAAGAATAACTGAACTTTGAAACAAGAAAAGGCATCTTTCTCAACATCTGTTATGGAATAGGTAATAAAGGACAGATGATAGAAACTTCAGTTATAGTTTAGAGTTCTTTCAGAGGATTGACACCATAACTACTAATCCACGTAGAGCAGGGTTCTTTTTAGAAGTTCTCTTCAAATCTAAAAATCAAATCATGACACAAAGGACTTAATTATTTACTTTCACTATGACAGAGGACATGTACTTTTAATCTTGGAGATTTTAATGGGCTAGTCAGTCTGTCTCAGCCCTAGCAAAGTCTCTAAGTTTATGGCAGTCATTTTACATACCAGAAATTCATCCTCTCTACATCAGGTTACTGTCCTTACCTTAGGACTTTCTTCCATGTTTGACAGAAGGGAAATTAAACTTGTGATATCCCAGATTTGAAACACTGACATTGAAAGGGAAGAATGGATGTTTTTACTCCCAAATCATGTCATATTCAGTCAATCAGGGCTTAAAATCTTCATGTTCTAGCAAAAACAAAGAACAGGCACATGTTAGTGGAGTGGCTCCAAGAAGTCTCAAAAGAGTGTCAGCCACCAGACCCAGCATCCTGAAGGGGCATTAAGTCTTCTCCAGTAACAGCAGGAGTGTTGTAGGTACAGTGTCATGGGAAGGGAGCAAATAGAATACCACAAAATTTATAGAATAATTACTCTTCTTTATCTCCTCTGCCTCTTAACTTAAATGGGAGTTATAATGACATGACAAATTTATGAAGGAATATAAGGGACATACAGGAAGAAGGACTGCTGACCTCATTTCATGGATGACTTGTTTCACAGAAAGAACATCCTTCATTGTCTTAACACAAGCCACATTAGATGATCTTGAAATAATCATACAAGAGCAAGATAACGCTGTTTTGGCAAATATGTTGCAGGAAATAACGAAAGGTACCTGAGCTAACAACAGCAATTTAGGAGATGTAGGAAGGAGCTGCCTGAGGTTTAAAAGTTCCGTTAAATACTAAAACAAATGCTGCAGAGAAAAGGATTTTCAAAATTGTTAATTATTTTTATGCTTCATCAGGAAAGAAAAACATGACTCACAAACTATTTCTTGCTAAAGCTAGCAACATCTGTGATTACTGAGTAATTGATACAAAACAATTGATTATGCAGAATCTGATCAAACTATGAAGCAACCTCAGCCACAATCCAAAAACAGCAAGTCTTAAATTGATGACCCTTTTCCCCTGCTTCCCATATCTTGCGCTGAAAACTGAAGAGATGCCATTTTAGGAAGCCTACATCCCTTTGATACTACAAGTTGCTTTGGTGTTTCCAGTCTAACATCTGTGGGAACAAAGTTTCAGAGGGTCTGTAAATAAAGAGGATGTTCAAGGCTACAAAGGTAAATGAGAATGAAACAAAAGTGAATTTCTTCTTTATTTTTTTTTTTCTCTTTGTGGAGGGGGTTGGAGTAATTGAGTGACAGAAGTCATATTTACAGTCAGTCTGCTTTATAATCTGGGATTTGCGTTACTGAATATTTGAAATTATTTCATAAATATTTATTCTGAATGCATGCTTACATTTCACTGACATCATGGCCTACTTCAAAGTCTGAAGGGCTGCACTGGATGAAGATATAGGAATTGCGAATTGCTTAACGCTTATTATTTATGTACAAATTTTGCTGGATTAGGACTTTGAGTTCACAACTGTTTCTCTAACTATTTTTCTTTCCTAACTTCTCACAACTTAATTCTCTCATATTCCTTCTCATGAGGTCAAAATTATTCTCGCTGTAGAAATATTGTGTTGAAGAGGTAGACTTAGAATTCTAAATAGGAGGTTCTTCAATTATTGTTTCATGTTCATCACCAATTTCTTCAGCATCTCTAAAATTTGATTCTCTTTTTTTTCAACTAGAAGCAGCTCATTACAACACTACTCACAACACAGCAGCAGGATTGTCTTCAAAAAGCCACCATCCCAGTCCAGCAACTTCTCTGACAACTCCTTCTCCAGTTCTTAACTGAATTACACAAGAGAAATACAAAGTGGCATGCATCCCTGCCCACATTTTCTATAAAACACATTTTTTTCCTGATGTCAGATTTAAAGGAATTAATAGCAGAGATAACTTTTCATAACTATGCCACCATATCCGTAAGAATGAAATCCTAATACTTAAACCATTCTATTTGAAATTCAACACTAATTACTTGCCAAAATGCTAATATCAGTTAGTGAATGAATTGTGCAAAATATCAGCTCACTAAATGTAACTGATCTTTAAGATCTAATTCAGCTATGTCCAATTTCAAGTTGAGAGCTGTCACTGGTAGGCTACAAAACATATTATGCTACACATGCGCTCTCTTACTATTTTCTTCTTCCTATTCCCTATCTTGGCATCCTTCTATGACTCCTGAGATGCCCATTTCTTTTTCATCCATTGATTGTATCATTTTTTTACCAGAATATCAACACACAAAATTTACATCTTACAGAATGTTTCTTCTACCTTATCCATATGAAGATTAAGAAGCGATTTCCTAAGGGAATAACTGGACTTCCTGATACATACTCAGAAGTGTTTTACTTAACTATAAGTTGTTCATGACATTGCAAAAATCTCTGAGTCAAGTTGTGAAGAAAGAATTTTCTCAAGTCCATAACAATCCTCTGGACAAAATCTTGCCTGGGAATATAAAATGATACCTCCAGATAGTTGAACACTTTTTTTTTTAATTTCTTGCAGCAGGAAATGCATGGTCTAATGATATGCCTTTTTATTCATACTGAAACTTTTTACTTGTTAATTGGTTGGAGTAAATTATACATTATATGATATCTTAACATTTATTTTATGCACAGAAGCTGATATTTTTGCTTGAAATATCACCCCCTGCATAACAAAATGTTTAAATGTGCTTAAAGCTAAGCACAAACTTGGTCCCTTTAGAGTGAACAAAACTAGTCCCATGCTAAGATCATGCATCTGTTTAAGTACAGTGAGGCATGAATATATTTGAAGGAAATTATTTCTGTTATTCATTTAGATATACTAAAACAAATAGACATAAAACAATATTTTAAAAATCATTATTTTTTAGAGATCGCTTTGGACATCTGTGGTAGCTGTACCTTCAACTCCATTATGATGCCTTGTGAATCCGAATCTTTTTTATTAATGCTCCACTTCGTTTTGCAAGCCATGTTTAACACAATAAACAAGAGGATCTGTAAAAGCCTGACTACTGGAAGTAGTTCTGATGAATTATGCAGAGGGGCTTAACGTGTGCAGTTCACAAGGCAGTGCAGATGTAACCAAGCCAAATGGTGGAAAGGGGCTCTGATCCCTGATAGCCATATCTGCTCCTCCTGGTTTTCTGTCAGCAGCAAACATGCCAGGAGCAGCAGCACATCCTCACCTCGCCTGGGCTGCTGTTAAACAGCAGCTAAACTGCCCCTTCTGCAGCACATTGTCACTGCAGCAGACTGCTGCCTTCAGCTGGATACAGCTGGGCTTTGGACAGAGGGGAGGATTACAGCCCACTGTGCATTTACTGTGGTGAGCAGCATTGAAGGAAGGTGTTAGTCCTGTTAAGGAGAACATGGAATTTTCTCCTTGATAATCAAAGCCTAAGGCCTATGTCCCCAAAGGGTACTACTGTGTAATGAAGACCTTCCTATCTTTTTTCTGGTAAAATTTCAACGTGCCAAAGTATGCAAACCTTGAGAGGCTGCTAAATCTAAATTCTTCAACTTACTTATGAGAATTAAGTGTATGGAATAAAGAGAGGTGCAGACAATACATAGAAGATCACCTTTCTTTATTACCTCCTACTCCTCTCACAGCAAGAATCAGGGATGACCTGTGTCCACTAAATTCTGTATGTTGCTGAAGCATTAAATCTATACTTTATATTTAAGTAAAGCTACCCTTTACTCACAGCTTAATAGAATTCCACATGACTTTTTGGAGGAATGTTACATAAATAAATTTCGGTGTTAATATGTTGCCTTTACAGAGAGACACTTTCATAGATATTACTCTTGGTAAGCCTAGAAAGCATTCTGTGATCACTGATTCAAAACAATAAAAAACAATTCTGCAAACCACAATAGGTAAAAGGAACAATCTTGAAGGAGAGGGGTATTATTATTTTTAACTGCAACATCACTGTTTCTAGCTGTATTGATAAATTACAGCTTCTGTGAAAAATTTAAAATCATTCAGGGTAAGAAAGCATTGTCCATCTATTAGCCAACACCTCTAAATCTAATTTTGAACAAACTGAAGAAAATTATTAGGTTACAAGTACTTTATCAATGTATTTTTATTTTCTATAACACTAGTTTTGTTTGCTGAGCATGCTGTCTATAAACAACATAATGTTCACTTTTGATTTAAAAAGTACTAACATTTCTGCATTTACTGCAATAATACTGGGTGAGCCATAACACCATAAAGTAAGCCATAAAAGCAATTTCCTCTCTATATGATATTGATTTTTAAATAAATTAGTAAAGTTTGTGTTTATTCCATGCAAAAGCAAAAACAAAAGTAGAATTAATAGAACTACACTTACAGCTTTTTCAAACTTATCTAAAAAAGAACACTGGTTATGTGAAGTTTTGTGGATACATCCTTAAAACCCACAGAATAGTTTCACACCTTCACTGAAATGCTTCAAGAAGGAACACATCACGTTCTTAGCAAAACTTAGAACTTTTTCTAAACATACATCAACATGACAATTTCTGGACAAGTTAGAGCTTGAAGTTGAAAAAGGGATACTTTAAAGTAAATACTTTGGTAGTATGTAAAGCTTCTTTAAGAAATTGAATGCTTTCCAGAAATTGAATATTTCCAGACCAGCTTCACTTAATCTTCTGGAAATCACACGTCTTTATTTTTCTTGCGCTTATGGGCCCAGAGTGCCAAACATATTGAGTCAAACACAATTTGTTTCCTGATTCTCCCAATCACAGTTAACAGGGAAATAATATCAGAGAAAATGGGGTCTTGTTCTTTTTCTGAGCATGACTCCTGTGTCTGATACTAAGGACAGCAGAGACAATTTTTATGGTGCTGACTTCTCATCTATCACTGATGGAGAAGTAGCTGTAGAATGAATTAAGCAGTTCATTCTGAGTTACATAAGGAACAGAAATTCCTTCCAAAAATTCTTTTTAAGAAAAAAAGAAAGAAAAGAAAAAAACCCCTGAGAAACAGAATCCTTAGTTTGGCAAAGAAAAAAAGGGAAAATAAACCAGCCAACCAACCAAAAAAGCATATGCATCAAGCATCAAGAGAGAACAAGAACAATGCCAGCATGTAAACACAAAGTGTGCCTACTCCTTGAACAAAATATATGGTAACAAATGACAATTTTTCAGCTTGGAAGAGGATTAATGTATGATGTTTTGAAAAACTGTTTTGTAAGAGATAAATAGTTACTGCAGTATATATTACTCTGATCATTGAACAATAAATAGCAAAAAGATAGTGAATAAGAAATTACAGTAGCAGTTTATAAATATTAATTATAACAATTAACAAAACCAATTAACAATATATAATAATTATATATAGACATCCTATATATATTAAAAAACAATACACCATAGCAATTAATTATAGGTAATTATTATAATGATTATTTCTTCAATATTATTCAATTGTGGGACAGTGCCACATATTCTGTAAGAGCTGAAAGTGAATTCCAGAAACACCAGGAAAAATTCACAGGAGACAGGGCCATCAATGACTAGTCAACAGCATGCTTTTAACCCAATATTGGCTTTAAAATATCTCTCTATTTGATTGCCATAAGGTGGGAGAGAAAACCAGGGAGAACTTTTGTCTTCCTTGGATTTTTAAATTTTTTTTGCTGTGTATCCAATATTTGCCATCATTAGAGACAGAGTGCTGGTCTAGGTGGATATTTAGTTTGACACAGGACCTCAGTATTTGTTCTCTAGGACATGTAATCAGCCCTGTATCATTTAATTTATAGATGCATATGAAAAAAGAAGAGTCACCTGAGAAACTTAAGCAAATTTTAGATTGACGTGTAATCTTAGGTGTTGGAATTACAAGCTTTTCAAAATTATTTTGTGCAGATTTATACACAACAGTAATCATAGAATCACAGAATGCTTTGGGTAGGAAGCAATCCTAAAGATCATCTAGTTCCAATCCTCTTATCATGGGGAGGGACACTTTCCACAAGACCAGGTTGCTCAGAGCTCTATTCAGCCTGGGCTCAAATACCTGCAGAAATGGGCCATCCACAAGTTCTTGGGGCAAACTGTTAGACAGTGGTAAAGAGATTCAACCACTTATACCAGACAAAAGGTGTTTTTGATTCCTTCTGAAAATAGGTTATTTCCTTTATAATATTTTAAATTTTTTTTCTAATAGGAAGAAAAAATTCTGTATCGGAGTATCTATCATCCAGCAGGTTCTTGGATTTCACTTGTAACAATAGAATAAAAGCCATTGAATCAAGTGTCAGTCTCAGGGGTTTAATTCTATGATCTTGTTGATCAGGATAATACAAAATATAGTTTTGTTCCTTGGAAGCTAAGGTATGATGTCACCAGTGTAGGTGGGATCAGGTTTTCACCTCTGCTATCAAGGAAATGAATAATTCTCTTCTTTGGAGAGACAATATTTAGATACATGAAGATAATATGATAAGTAAGTTGGCAGTGTTGACTTATGTGTTCTGCTATGTAAGAATTATCTCAGATGTAATGAGTTTGAATTTTTATTCTCACATCATATTTACTGCTGAAGTCTTTTCTTAGAGCCCTTGACAGTTCCTGTTAATATTGTGGAACTCTAATATTTACAGACTCACTTATTTTAGAGATTTAGGTACAGAAATGTAAAATTATATAAACTCAAGCAATCAAAAATATATTTTAATCGGTTATATAATATTACTCTTTTTAATGAGATATGTAAACTTGGAAATTTCTGAGAAACTTACTCTAAACAATCTTCTTCAACTGATTTTATTTACCTATATTGTAAGGATCATTTTGCAGTGCGTTTTCTTATATTATCTCTGCTCCTCTTTCTTACCCTCCCATCTCTGTTGCGATCCTCCCCACAGAAAATACCTACATTTCCTTGACTCGTGAAGCTCTAGTTCCTCTGCCTAACTCTACTAACCATGAAGTTATTGAAAGTCTGGCCTCATTGCTTCCAGCTGCCAGCTGCACAGCAGGTGCTGGCATTCAGGGCTCCTGGAGTCAGAGCTCTCCTGTATGTTACCCAAACAGCAGCATATTTCCAGAGGCATCTTCTCTGCTGCTTGGGAACCTTGTACAAAATTACATTGTGGTGCCCCAGACTGCGCCAGCTCTCGAGGTGAGGCTGCCCCAGCTCAGAGCAGGACAATCCCCTCCCTTGCCCGGCTGGTGATGCTGTGACTGAGGCACCTCAGGACATGGCTGGCCCTCCTGCCTGCCAGAAGAAACACACTGCAGGAGAACTAACTTGTGGTCTGAGAGCAAGGGAGAGTAAAAAGACCAGAAAAAAAATTCATCCTATGTTACCTGATTGCACTGCTGCGTGTACATCAGTAGACTTCTCACAAAAAATAAGTTTTGGTATCTTAGAAGAATAAGAAGCTGCTCCCCTTAGATCACATCTAAACCTGCTTCGTGTGTTCCTAGGACTCTAGGCAGATTTGGGGACCTCAGAAGCATTTCAGAATGGCCTGATATTTTGCAGTCCTGAGAGCTGTGTTAAAATTCTAAGACAGAAAAGTATTTCAAATCTGTCTTATCTGTAGACCATTGTTATCTTGTTGAAATAATGTGGTATAGTTTCAGAGAACTCAAATTGCAATTTGCTTTTTACATTGTTGTTTGATTAACCAATTTCATGTTCTTTTATAAGCACCAAGGTCAGTCACTTCCTCGAACAACCTCCTACCTACCCATCTTTCTCAAAATCATTGCAAACAGGGAAATTTCTTAATGTCACAACCTCTCTATTCACTATGTTGTATTTAATGCAGAATAATCAGGCATCTGACCTTCATTAAATTATTGAAAGTGATAAAGTATTTTTGATAAAGTTACAAATCGTTATCATAGGACCTTTATTTTATTGCTAAGTCTATGGTGCATCAACAAAAATAATCCTTTCAGTACCCTATCTAAACTCAAAACAACACTCTCTCAGAATTTAATTCTGGAAAAATGCAAAATCTCATTATTTCAGTCTACTTCAAGTGCTTATTCAAATCTATGCTTCCCTAATTCAATTGGACTCATTCATAAAAACTCAGAAAAGGAATTACACAATGACAAATCTGATACAGCATAGTTTAAAGAAGGCTTCATCTTTTCTTATTTGAAACTGTACTTCTGAAATTTGGCTGAGGTAGATCCTAGAAAAAGAATCTAAGCGGCATACCCTGAGAATGCTACAAAATGAATCACTGTGAAAATATGCAATGCAAAAATGCAAGGTTATACATGTAGGAATTTACATTATTTACATAACATGGATTTATGCAATGCATGAAGATCTCTGAGATGCAAATGAAAGAAGTGAGACAAATTTGACATGCCTAATTTTCAGTTTTACAGTTTGCCCACATAGAAAGGCAAAGCCATTTTAGAAAGGTAGCATGTGAAATGTTTTTGGTAAGTATTCATGACTTTTACACAAAAAAATTGCAAGATTTTCTTTTAATTACTCCTTCACAATTCTGGTCAATTTATGTTCAAGAGCAATCAATCTCTATCTGGAACAAGTAGATGGGGAAGCAATCAGTGTGATCATAAGTTTGAACAGTCTGTTTCGCAGGATAGTCTAAAGGAACACGGCTCCTGAATCTCGTAGAAGAGAAGCCAAGAGGAGATATGTTTGCTCTATGTAAACACATCACAAAGTTAAATATTAGAGACAGAAGGGCTGTATAAACTAACAGGCAAAGTCACAAAAAGACAAAAAGTAATGGCCAAGGAATACACTCAGAACAGGTATTATTGAAAGTGCTTACCTGTCAGATGAGCTGGTTTCTGGAACACTTTTCAAATAGCAAGAGTGAAACAAAACCAAAAAACAAAACAAACAAAAAAAAAAGACTCATTCAGTAGATTTAATCAAGTTGTATATGGGTCATGGTTGTTTACACGTACAGACTATTAGACCCAGTAGACATAGAAGATTCACGCATGTGGCCTGTGTGACAGCATTCCATGGGCTGGGAGGCAGGCAGTAAGTGTCCCTTCTGAGATATTTACCATGCATTCCCAGGAGAGCTCCACAGCCATCAGGCTTTGCATGGCAGTGGGCGAGCAGGGCACGGGAATGTTCTTTGTGTCTGTATTCTGCAAGCTGTTGCACCCTGCTCAGAACCACTCCGTAGCTATGGAGTCATGCAGTTCACCCAGGAAGAGCAAACCTTGACTCATGAGGTTTGGGTGTCCAGATGACACTCTCAGTTATATGGCTCAGTCTTAGGTAGACCTAAGGCAGTTGGATCAAGGATCCTCATGGGTCCCTTCCAAGCTAAGATATTCTGTGATTCCAATGTCAATAATTGGTACACAAATGAAGACTCTCCCATCTCTTTCTTTTGCTCAGCACTTCTAATAAAGCCATAGGCAGACATATTGCAGTCCAAAAATATTTCCTAGTGAATAGTTAAATACCTGCAAGACTAGATAGAGTTAAGCAGCAATTTTAGGTATCTACCTTTAAACTTAATTTTTTTAAGTGATGATATGCAGGGAAAAAAGGGACTTTTGCACATTTATGAGCCTGTCTTTTAGATGGAGCACATTTAAGCTAACTAAACCTGATTCTAAAAGGCAGAGTGCTGGAATTTAAGCTAATTTAAATAACATTTGCTTCGATGACTCTAAGGCACCACATATTTTATACAGAAGGGTTTTCAGCGCGATAAATGCAATTTTGCGCACATTTTTCTGACCTATTCAGATTATTGCCTAGTATGTTATCAAGATACAGCAGTATATTGTGTTATCATATTTTCAAGTTAAACAAAAAATATTTTGGTATTTCTCTAACAAATCAATTCTGTGAACATGTTTCATTTAGAGAAAAGGGTTAATTGGCTTATGTTCACTGAAATGTTTAACAAAAAAGCAATATGACTTTACTGCAAAATGAAAACATCTTTTTTGGGAACCTCATTCTGGTGCCCTAAGGATTGTCATTATGTTGAGAATTCAGTGGCAAATATGTCTCACTGGAAGTGAGTGAGAAACAGAGACTATAAAGTCAATATACTGTCAAGCCAAATATCTTCCCAAAGCAAGATGGGCTGCCAATTCCTCCTAAGGAAGTCTCACAGGGAATTAAATTATATTCTTCACTGCCTAAAAGTCCCTAAACACAGGTTACAGCAGTTTTTTTGAGATGCTGTGCTTTCAACTCTATGAAGCAAGTACTTCTAAAAGAGCACCTTGCTATGCTTGCAACTGCCTCATTCTCATCAAGTGCACACAGTGAGCACTGACCAGTGACCGAGGTGGAAAAGTTCACAATAAACTATTAAATAGCTTTATACAGCATGCATTAAAACCAACAAAGAACTTTCCAGTCACTTCCGTGAACACTGATTTGGATCTTATAGGCATAAGAATAATGAAAAAGGAAATAGGATCTTGCAGGATAATAAGAGAGTTTGGGGTTTTGAGGTGTGGGCTTTTTACCCCTCAGTAGTGATAAAATCTCGGCACGTGTCCAGAGTGGAATGAGACACGTGAAGATTTATCAAGTCTCTGGGAGTGTCCTGTACTTTTCAGAATGGCTTAATAATAGCAAGACAACTTCTCTGCACATGTTTTGTAAAACAAAAGGTTTTAATAAAAGAAGAAAATAATATACATCATCAAACAAAGAAATGAGAGTTGAACACAGTGTCAAGAGCACTCTGACACTGGTAAGGCTGTCCCAAAAAAAGCAATTGAGCTCTTTGTGCAGTCCCTTTACCACCAGATGGTCTAGGTGGGCTATTTGGCACCTTGCCCAATGAAATTGGCAACAGGCTTTGAGGTGCACTTCCAAAGCCCAACCAGTGATCCTGTGCTGGCACTGAGCCAATTACTATGAAAAGGGTATAGAAAGTTCTAGTTTAATTTCCTTACATGGTTCAAGGTAAGCTGAAAATTTTTCCCTTATATAGAAACAACTGCTTGGGTGTGGGGGGTGCATTCCTACACAGTAGAAGATTGCAACATCTCTTTATATGGCTATTATAGAGGAGAAAAAAAAAAAACACAATAAAAAAAATTAAACATGTAAAAGGCTAATTTAATTCCCAATCAAGCCTGAAGAAATGTAACTATCCCTTAAACACTAACCTTTTTCCATTTATTTGTGAGGGGGTAAGAATAATTCCATGAATGCAAATGCATAGGGGTGGAACCCTAAACCTTGAAGCTGAAGAGCCAATTTTATTATTTACTTTGTTGCTTCAAAGCAGGATAAACTGTACTTGTATTGTTTCTTGGGCATGTTTTTTATTTGTCAAGTTAGTCTGTCAAGTACTGATTGTCACAAGACCTTGGCCCTAAGCAGCTGGGGATTCTTTTAAAATTTACCAAACCACACTGACCTGAGCACTCACTGATAATCTCCAGGATGACTAAATACCTTCTCTGATCTTCCTTTAGTTGTCTTTTATTTCCCCACTAACAAACACTGAGTCTCCTTATGAAACAAAACAAACAAACAGAACAACAAAAAAATAGAACCCACAGACTTCATCAGAGAAAGGAATGAAAGAGATCTTTATTTTGGGAAAACACAGAAGAAATCTCTTCATATGGAACAGAGTACCTTTGACCATAGTCCATTGATCTACACTCCACTGCAAATATCCAGCAGCTGTTTTCAGCATCACTGCCACATGCCCAAGTACTACCATTAGTCATGCAGTCTCAGAGTGTCGAAATATTGGCAGTACATTAAGAAAATAATTCTTAATTCAACCTAGTGGCTTTATCTCCAGGCAGCAGCAATGTTGGGCACAATTCACCCTCTGTTCCATTCTATCCGTGGCTGGAGACCGTAAGTCAAATGAAAAGATCATTTTACTAGCCCCACTGATAGTACTTTCATTTGGTGCACTGCCCAAACCTCATTCTGTTTCTCTTCTTTCTGGAAGATTTTGAAGACCATGGCAGTCTGTAGTCACTGGGGACAGGACAAGACTCTTAAAAGGCTGGGCAGAGGTACAGAGGAAGCACATGAAGCAGAACAAGTTTTCCCCATTCTCTATTCCTTGCTCTGACAGGGATACTCTTGTCCATTTAAATGATATCTGTTTACTTCAGAAGCTATTTGCAACAAGATCAGTAGAAGAGCCTGATGGATATTCAGCCACATTTTGCCAAGTTTGCATGTTCTGGAATCAAAACTGTACTATTTATATAAGGTTAAAAAAAGACAACTCTTGAGATATTAACCATGTTAAATGTGATCACACATTGATCAGGAACCAAATGCTTAGCAACTTTCTGAACAGCTTATGGTTTTTAGACATTCCTCTCATGTAAGTTTTCTACAAACTCTCATCCCTTTCTGAGTTTTCTAAAAACACCTCTTTCCTGTTTAATTTCAGTCAAATTTTACAAAAGAAGAGTTTTTCAGTGTGAAGAATTCTTTAACTAGAAATTATTAAATAGAAATATCACAAACTTCTGTACAACACAAAGATGTTACAACATAAAACAAAATAATTATGACACAGATAAGGATCAGTGAAGCCAAATGAGACAAGTTCTTTAAGGCAATTTCTTCAGAACAATGCTTCTGTAAAATACTTCTCAAATTTTACAAGTTAAAGATACCTTGTAGATTAAATTGTTCAATATTTTTCATTAAGATTCATTCTCCCTTGTGTATTCTTAGCTGTAGAGTAGGTGAGTTGGTGATCTTATTGCAAAGCGCAATTAAGTCTGCTCAGACAACCACAGTTCTTATGTTTCTTATGCCTTGGTTTTGTAACTTCAGTACTTAATTTCTTGTAACACAGATCTTTTGAAAATACAGCGCTAAAAGCACAAGTCCTCCACTTCTGAGCCACTCATGGTCTAATCCAGTCATAGATGTGTTACACAGGAAGAACTTTGAGTGTGTAGGAACTGCTTATCACTTTTTAAAAGATTGAGGATAGAAGCCTTTCTGAAACCAAATACATTCCAAGCAGTATGCAAAAGACCTTTTCCTTTTTCGACCTGAGTGTTAGCCCCAGGGCCATTTCAGGTAGGAGATGAACCTGATAATAATCAAATATTTCTTAGGTGTCATTCTGTTTGTTTACAACAGTTATTTTTGTATAAAATATATGTATACATTTCAATGTTTGTCATCACTGTGTTCTCAAATGCTTTTCCTTCCACTTCTGAGCTATTTTCTGGGAGACACATTCACTCTTACCAAGCAACATCACAACAGTGTGTCCATTTAAGAAATGCTCTGAAGTTGCCTTTGTACTGGGAAGTCCCACCTTTTCAGTGAGACCCTCTATTTTTTCACCTTTCCATTTTCATAGATACTTTAGGTATACACATGAATATTTATTAGCAATGATTGACTAGATTGACAATTCATAAACACACAAGTCTCCCTCCACACAAGAAAAGATAGTTCATTTCAATCTCACAGTGCACTTGAAAACATTGAAGACGGTGGCTGCATTTTATTGCCCTTAGGCAAGTTTGCTGGCATTTAATTACATACTCTCATTGGGTGAATCTTAAAAAGGCTCAGCATACAGCTAGCAGCCCTGGAGCAGAGACAGACATATTTTCAAATCTTTCCAGTATTAAGTATTTCAAAGGAATTATTCCTCATATAATGGAGACGGACAGAAGGCACTGTCTAAAACTGTGGAGAGCCTCCCAGAACCTTAGAATTTGGCAGCTCCCATGCTATCATGCTCTCAGCAGATTCTCCTTCCTACTAAAACCCTGTACCTGATTAAGGCAGACAGTGTTCTGAGCACAGTGGGTACATCTGTTTTTCCTGAATAAAGTTTTCCCTTTCCAAAAGTACCACTAAAATAAACAATATATTTTCAACCACATACATAGAAAACATGTCGTATTGATTCTATCTTGACTATTTCACATGAAACATATTGCTATAAGTCTACAGACACTGGGAGAGAATAGAGTTAATTGCTTCACCTCACTTGTGCATAATTGTGCAATACAAAGCATTTAGGTGCCAACAAAAATGCCTTTTTTGTTTCTCTTTTTATGTGGTTTCTTGACTGTTGCACAGCATAACTGACATGAATCAACCAGAAACAGTGGAGGACAACTACACAGCATGTGATTTCTGTGTTGTTATTCCCAGCTGTCTGTTTGCAGTTTTCATTTGCACTGATGCTTACTAGTAAAGCAGACATTTATGCTTGAAGCAGCATTTTTATGGGCTCCATCTATGTACCCTCTGAATCAGAAATCATGTGGAGTTTTTATGCAAAACATAATTCTTAGCCTATAGCTAGGAATGGTCATACTAACATGCACACTCCTAAATGTTACTGTTTGTCAATGGTAAGTGAAAGAAGTATTGAATGAACTGTTCTGTGCTTGTTTGGCCATAATGATTAATTTCTCGCTTGACGGAACACTGTGATTATAGGGCCAAATGTAGAAGATTTTGACCTTTTATCTTTTTATTTCAGTTTCCTTCAGGCCACTTGAGCTTTATTTACCAGGTTTATTAATCACCATAGGGTTTCTTCTGCAAAGCATTGTTTTGATGATCACATGACTACTGAATTACAACAGGTACCCTAAGAAAAACAGTTAAGAATAAGCAAAGAGGTATGCAGCAATGCAAAATTTAGTAGAAACAGGATTAATCAAAACACATATATTATTAGATTTAAATTAATGTCACCTTAACGGTTCCTGCAGAGGCATCTTTGTGTACAAGGGGCTCAGTAGGAAAGCACATTTAAGAGCTTGTTGCCCTCAGTCACAATCACAACTTTCTTCTAGTGCCCCATAGCACACAAGTTATCCAAGCCACATGGTTCTGGAATAACCACTTTGGAGTTCTGCAGTAAAGCTTGATCAGTTATTGCTGATTTGTGGCAAAATAATTCAGCATTTTCCTATTCCAATAAAAAGGCTAATGCTAAAGCATCCAGCTGTGTGATTTTAAAGCAGAGCAGGGTAAGAATCAGGAAGACTTTAAGTGTGCTCCTGAAACACCTGTATCCAAGATCTACAACTTAATCATCCCCTCTGTAAAGCAGTCTTGAGAAATTAAAGAAAATCACCCTGCCAACAGCCAAGAAGCAAAATTTCAAATTGGAACAACTTCAGTAAATTGATAAATACAAACTTTTTTTTTCTGAAAAAAAAAAAAAAAACTTTTTTCAGAGTAGAAATCTATCATTTGCGTATCCAATGTTGTTTTATAAACTATTATCCTCTGCCAATAATTACACAGTTGTTTTATGTTGAGTTTTTATTTTTTCTGGTTTACTTACAGGACATAAATTGAATGCTACAAATATAACAAATGAGATCTATCACACTGTCTAGATGTGCCTGCACTATCTAACTCCACCTTGATATGCCTGTACCTTCCCTGTCCTTCATAATATTTGAACCCTACTGTCTGTATTCAGCTGTATATGATTGAAGATAATTATGTTCCTTCAAGTATTGTGAAAATCAGCAGTTACAGGGAAGGGTAGGGCATAAATTGCTGTCCTGCTGAGAGAAAGACAAACAGATTTCAGCCTGTGTACACTCCATTTGGCAGCAGCTTTCTAGCGAGTCAGCAAGTGCGCCCTTGCTGGCTGATGAGCACACAGATAGTTCCAGTCTAGGTATAGCATTGCTGTCTCTTGCTGGTAAGGGATGTCATGGATGACATGAAAGAGAACTCAGCTGAAAATGTGACAGACAAAAGATACAAATTATAAGAAAAAAAAAAAAAGACTCATTAGTTCTGTTTTTCATGATGTAGCAAATAATCTCGGATCATCTGAATTACACCATGCAAGTATGTCTAATATAAACATATATTTTCTAGAAGATTAATTATGTGGCAGGGTGCAAGTTATGTGGCAGAAAAGAAATGTTAGCATTAGGAAGACTTAAACTTTTCAGCCATGGCAAAGTTACATTGTAGAATATGATTAAGTCAGATGCTTTGTCCTGTTTCTCCTGCTTTTTTGCCTTTTTTCACTTGGAAAGTTCTGCTCTTTGCTCGGCTGCTGCTGCATTTTTATTCTCTCAGACATTTTGTAGGTCACAAGGGTATAGTTCTGACTGAGATGTGGTCAGAGAGAATAAGAAAAATCGATTTTGGAAAACCTCTGTTAGAACTCTTTCATGAACATTTTGTTATATCCATTGTGAGCTTTTAAAAGACTGAACCTGTGAATTTGCTATTGCCATGTCTTTGTATGATTTTTGTAGCCTTATAAGCTGAGAAAGAGCAGCACAGCATAGAAAACACCCCAGTCTTCATGTGCACTGGGACAGATTCCCTTTTGTATTAGAGTGTAATTTAATATTCTGTGCACAGGCATGCAGAATTTCTTGCTGGGCACTGAATTATGCAGAGAACTGTAGATCTGCAAACAGGAAGCTAAGCTTAGAAAAGATAATGTATTAAAAGCACCAGTGAAAAGCTGTTCTGCTTTCTATGTTCTTTAACTCCCCCTAAAAGTCCTCTGTCCTCTACTAAATCTACAGGAAGATATTTGGCACAGATATGTTGAAAGGTAAAGTTTTTTCAAAGACTTGGAAACTACTGGTCCTATCTATCTGCCAAGCTTTTATATGGTTCCCTTCACCATAACACCTTGGAATTTCCACTGATTGGATCTCTGAAAAATCAATGCAGAAGACGAATTAAGCATATCTGAGTATTTCTGTGAGACTGAAAAATCTCTTGATCCACAATCTCAGCACTGTTTTTTAGTTTTGTTCAACAGTAGCAGAGTAGGGAGGAGGGGGGAGGGGAAAGGGAGGACTTGTGATTAGATAAACTCCTTTTAATTTTTTTCTTTCTGTCTTAGCCAGATGGAAACACATGGACAATTGGTTTACAGAGATCTTTATCCTCTCTCCTTCATTAGCACCACAGGGAAGTTTCTATAGTTGCTAATGCACTTACTGACATGGTTTCAACAATTTAATCACCCAGAAGCCTCTCTGTAAGGTCAATGTTCTCTACATTTGTTCCAACTCATTTACTGAGTAGAAAGGTGAACTTTTTCATTCCAGGTATGTCATTATGGAAATCATGTTAATGAATCAAGACACTGGAGGGCATATGTATCTCTGTTAGCACAAGATTAATGGAGACTTCATCAAGCAGGATTCAGTCTTAGGTTCTTCTGGTAAATCCAGCTCTGAAGTCTAATTGTCCATTAATAGTCTGGATTTATACTGGCATAGCAGCTTCCTTCTCAGAGAAACTCAAAACATTTTGCAAACATCAATACAGCACACCCAAGGAACAATTCTTCTATTACTGAAACACAATAACCTGAGGGCACAAAGAAGTTGTAACACACAGCATCGCATAGTAAACTGAGACAGATGTCAGCACACACATACTACAAATCCTGCTCCTAAAAGAAAAAGCTTTTGCTTAATGAATGGCAAGCGAGTTTTTTTTTCTGTTTATAGACCATATGCATATACTACTTACTCTATATTTGGGTCTACGCTAACTGGTATAGAATTTTAATTATTTATGACTGTAGAGTGAACTGAACAACAAAGTTTGCATGTTGTCGAAGAACAAATATTCACTTAATATTCCCTAAAATTTCCAAAAAAAAAGAATACAAAATAGCAATCTAGAATTAATGGGAAGGCACATTATTAATTATTCTCCTAGTACATATGAGAATACTACTTGTTCTTCATTCATGATTCAAATGCGTAGAAAGGAGAAAGGGAAGTGCAGGTGCACTGAATACAGATTTTTTTTTTTTTTTTTTTTTTTTTTTTTATAGCTGAAGAGGATGGATAATTACTTTCAAGGTAACTTCAGGTCATTATGTGATTTGGGGTTCTATATCCAGCTCTATTTTAGAGAACAATTTTAATATATCTGCAATTATATATTCTAAAAAGACATGTTTCTCTAGTACAACATAATTTAGCTTTCTGATTGTAGAATTCAACACAGTGCTATTTGGAATAAACTTTGTTTCTTTACATTGCTTTACCATGTTATAGAAATTGATAAAATCAGACTGACACCTGTTGAGAGCTCCAACATTTAGCAAAAAAAGCACACACTGTTGACCTTTAACTTAAAATCTTTTTCAGTAATAGACATATAATCAGTTTAAAAGCTTTCTATATTCAGAAATTCCACTACTTTCAGTATGTTTCCTTTTTGTTTGAAAGCTTTGATCACAGGAAAGATTTGGTTTTCCTGTTTTCTGTAGTTTCAAATAATGAAAAATAACCAGACAGATCAATATAAAAATGTAGGCAAGATCCAAAGGGCAGCCCAGATTTCATAATCTCCCTAAATGTGTTTATGTAGGACTGTAACACTGTCTTTGGAG
Organism: Cettia cetti; assembly: GCA_013401135.1. NCBI lineage: Eukaryota > Metazoa > Chordata > Aves > Passeriformes > Sylviidae > Cettia > Cettia cetti. The sequence goes on from VZUI01020709.1 coordinate 69,857, forward strand.
AGAGACAACTATTTTGTTTTTTCGTATACTACAACATTATACCAGATGTAGTAGATCTGATGAAAGAAATAAGTATCCTCTCCTAATAACAATTGCTGTATCAATGTTTAAATATATAACTATTATAATAGAAGTTAACAATAAAGTGACTCAATTTCTCTACTACTGACAGAAACCTGAATATATGATAACTTTCAAAAATGGAAAAGAAAAAATAAGGTGTATACCTTGTTCTGCCATATAAGCCTACCTCTATCCTCCAGGATCAGTGACAAACACTTGGATTATATTCTATACCTATTCCAGCCTCTGGACTATCCTAAAAACAAAAATTCCAGGAGGACTCTTTGCCATTTTAGGATTTATAGTCTTTTCCACAGAACTGTCTTCTCTTATGCCTTTTACAGGAATTCAACCTGCTTTTCTCTGTAGTAGTAGTGAAGAATATATTTTAGCAGGTTGCCAAGACTCAGGATGAACCAGTGTCTCTGCATCTTAGCAATCATAATCCATTGTTCCTGTGCTGAGTTATGTGAATCATGCACATACAGAAGTAGAATAATCTATTCTTGCCAGAAGGACACAAATATTTCAGTTAGTTGCACGTACAGCAGTATAATGAAAAGAGAGAATCCTAGGGTGAATGTCAATAAAAGGTTAAATCTGACTCATCTGACATGCTTTGTGCAGAAGAAGTAAGTTTGCTTGAAGTACAGCATGCTCATATTCAGTGCTTTGCCTTTATGTATGGAATGCAGGGGAAACTCATTTGGGATGGGCTCCTCCCTCCTGTATATGATACAGGTTCCTAGACCTGATACGCAACAACCAGATCTCGCTAGAGACCATGGATTTGCATAAGCATTCTTAAGCATTTATTTTCTCTCCAGTCTGAATCTTTTCAGGTGTCAGGCAGCTCATGCAAAGAGAGTTCTTTAAAGATGGAGGTACTGGAGCCAGAGGTAGAACCACCTGTCTGGGTTTGAACCTAGACTTGTTTCATCATTGTTTGGAACATGTTTATGTAAACCAAAATAGACCAAAGCCTCATTTCCACTAAAACGCTACAGTAACATCTCAAGTACCCATGTATTGGAAACTACGTTAATTGACCTTGCCTTCACTGATACAATTAACTCATTTTCATTGTTGACAGGGCAATTTACCCACTCACAGCTGTAAGCTCATGGGAACCATCTCTGTGGGTATACAGGAGTTGTGCTTCTTTTATAAGAAAAACTGTGCAAAAAAATTCAGAATTTTCTTCCTATACCTTGTTCAGTTTCCTGCCTTTCAGAGTAAGTGATATGCATGACATGGGAAAAGTCCAAGAACAGAGTCAGCATACATTAATTATAATTCTCAAAAATACCATTTCCAACCTTCAATCATTTTTGGTTCATCATGTGCTAGAGGTGTTCTCCAGACGTTTTGCAACACCTACCCTGGATCTTTATACAGTTTTCCCAGTCTGTCTTACTGCTAAGTAAACATTTAGTTTTACAATACAGCACAGCAAAGATTACTATAGCTTAATGAGCTTATTTTTACAAAACAGGAAATTGCACCTGCCATTTAAGATGGCCTCTTGCTCCCAAGTCTGCACCGTATCTTTCAGTTATCCAGACCTTGAATTCTCTGAAGTTATGATAGGAGGCAATGGTGGAGGGTGCAAGAGTAGAGACAGGATGTCTTTCTTCTGCATCTGTCAGCATATAGAGGTAAAACCCAAAAAACTGATTTTATATCCAAATGCAAAGAAGGAGAATGAACTAGTGAGTACTGGATCACTTTTAGTCTGTTTCTTCATAACTTCTGGGAGGAGGGAAGGTGATAGTAGAAAAATATCTGCCTGCACTACTTTAGAACTCTTCTGTTTAAAGTGAGTTGCAAATTATCATTTTTCTATTCTGCTTCATGCTTTGCATTTGTGAGAATCATGATTATTCATTTCTATTGGTCCTCCGTAGCCATTTTCTTCACTGCAAGATAAAGTAACTCTTAGCTGTGCATTGAAGTGATAATTGAAGTAGATTGTGAGTGATTTGCTAGATATGAGAGAGGTAACCTTCAAATCACTCTCTTTTATGATAGATACAACAAACCTCCACACACGCTGCATTTGCTAGGGGTTATAAAAAGGGTACCCCTCCCACCTTGCCAATAGGGAGCTCACAGACCAAAGTATTATTAATGCCCACCTCACTACCTAGTGTTACAGATTATCAAAAATTGCAGAGGTACATAACTTATCAAAAGAAACATAGCCTTCCAATGATGGGAAGAGACAGGGACTTGCATAGACTGTGCCTGTAAACATAAACTGATAAAGAAGAGCCTGGGTTAGACAAAGACTGCTGTATCCATGTTATGAGTAAGGCAGTAATCTACAGATGGGTACCTTCTTGGACTCAGGTGTTTAATAAGCTTGAAATGCACTGCAGAAGAGAAAAGCCTCTGACTGACATCCAGGGAACTTATATCTGCTTTTGTACAGACATAGATGTGATTCTGCAAAAGACTCAATACAAAAATGCTTGGATTTGCATGAGGTACTCAGATTCAGCTATAATGTACAAGCAAGAACGGGGCATTGTAGTCAAAAGAAAATCTAATTTGTGGGCTAGAATAAGAGTTCTATATATGAGACAAAAATTGGGGCAAGGAGGAGGAAAGAAGTGAAAAAAGGTGATAGGAGTGATGCCTTATTATCCAGATAGCTTCAATTCACTTTTGCTCAGGGAATAAGGAATATATCATACAATGGACTGAGAAATTTTACAGGGGACTTTTCAGGGGCTTTGTGGCAGAGTAAAGCCACAAACTTTGCTTGTCTGTTCTTCTTTTATTTTTTTTTCACTTTACAGTAAATCAGTATAGCTCTTGCTAAGAAATATACAGGCTTACTGCAACAATATTTGTTCTACAGCAATTATTCCATGGATTTACAGCATACGATTGAGTGCAACAGCATGAAAGGAGTCAGATTGAGCCTGTATTACACACAGTGAATGCATGAGGGGGTTGTCTTTGCGTTTTCCCTTATAAAGGAAATGTTTCTAATGTCAGCAATTTATCAGTTTGCAACTCTCACCTGCCTGCTTTTCTCATCGGTTTTAATTCAAAACAGCTGTATGCAAACTTATGTATGGGGCTATATACTAAAGAGAATCATTTGCTACAAAAAAATCATCATCAAGATTTTTTTCCTCCTGAGCCTAAGTCCTACTGCTTTTTTAGTATTTAAGAAAATTTAACTCAATCTGTGTGTGAATCTGACTCACAGAGAAGTCTTAAAATAATCATGGGAGCTATCCAATAAATAGTTTATAACAGATAACAGATATATGTTTATATTTATACATTTAAAATTTAGTTATTTTACTATATTATACATATTCTCATGTTTTTATATAAGGTAACAACTGTTATGATACCAGATGGAATAAGACTTGCCATATCTTCAGACTATTTATTTTCCTCTTGACAGTGGTAACAAAAAGCTTTTCATGGGAATTTTGATGAAAAATGTGATCAGGATTTTCCTCCAGTAGCCCTCTGTATACCTCAGAATATATATTCCAACAACATTTTGGAGCCTCTTATCTCCAAAAATGTAAGATTCTACACATTTGTCAAGAAACATTTTTTTTCCGTTTCCCTAAGTAGTTAGTGTTGATTTGAGAAGGGAGATAAAAACATAAACTCAGATATCAAATTATTCTCTCATACAGAAAAAAAAGGAAGTTGCAGATATCCCTCCATCCCTCCCAAATACCAAAAAATATGTGAAGTTCCCAGTCACTCTCTTCTTAATAAACCTGTTCTAAATGGTTTTCCACTTGCCAACAATATTTCTCTGTTTTAATATTTCATTCCTTCTTTTTAGAACTGTTCATTCTTTTTCTTCATCATACTGTCTGCTCTGAACAGGCTCTACCCCAATATGCCTCATTAATTTTGAATAGTCTCTGTTAGCTTGCAACTCATCAGTTCTGCTCACCAGCATCTCAGTCTGCCATTACTTCAGCCTGTTGCCATGATGCAGGATGGCATTGAAGCTTTTCCTGGTCTCCACCATTATCCTCGGACTCTGGTCTCTCAGCTGGAATTCATTATGCTTCATTATACAAATGTTCAACCCTAAGCTCCTTGCACTTAAGGGAGATCTAGCTACACTTCAGATGTGGCATAACTTTGAAGGAGGGCAAAGCTCCTTTTGAAAAATCCATGCTGTTACCTAAGAAAGTAGGAGACTGAGAGTATGATTTAGTAACTTAACACAAACCTGAGCAGCACAAAGACACACGTGCTCATTATGGAAAAAATATCTCCCTCAGTAGACTTGCTTAAAGCAAGCTCTTTGGCATTGAGACTGTTTCTTCTTCTCTGTTTATGAAAGGATTGTGCAACAGGGAGCCAGGCTTCATGGGCACCATGGGACATCACCATGACATAGAAAATCAGCATCTGAAGGAAAAAGCTACTCTCATGTCAGCTGTGTGAGAATCAGTGCCCCCAAATTTAGTTTCAGTCATCAAATCAGTCTCCTGCTCCTACTTGTTGATACGTATTGGACTGAAAAGAGAGCATTTCTGTTTCCAGATGAGATTGGATTAACAAAAGCAGGAGTCTGAGACACTGTAGCTTCCCCTTTTCCACACTTTGGCTGTTCACCTCACTTTCAATTCTGATAATTAACTGAGGTAACTTCCAGCCAGTACTCTTTTTTTTCCAGTTCATTGTTATATCTGGCATACAACTCATTGTTTCCGTGCCAATCACAAAAGAATTACTTTGCTTCTTCTCTGCCCTGTGCCTTACTCATTTCAATGATATAGAGTTTTGTACATGTCCATTGTGCCAGACTCCCCTAGCTGCTGGCAGACACCCCTCTCTGCAGCTCCCTCCATCTTGTTGCTCTGCCTCCAGTGCTATGGATAGGAGGCTGAGCTCTTTCCAAAGGAACTCAATAAGCTTAGTTGAAGTGAGGCAAAAAAAAAAAAAAAAAAAAAAAAAAAAAAAAAAAAAAAAAAATAAAATAAGAAGCAATTGGCAGCAAAGGCAGACACGGCAACAACAGAGGCTTTTAAATATTACGGTGTTAAAAAACACCAGGAGTTATAGCAGGAAGAACATGGAACAGAGAAAAATCTTGGACAGGAGAAAGCAAAACATAAAAGACAATGAAGTGGTCAAGTGACAATTTCAGCAAGCTAGGAACAGTCTATTGTATTAGTCACCAGAAATCTGGTTTGCATGTAGGCAGAAAATACTGCCCAGTGTATGACAAGACATTTGTTTCCCTTGTTCTGTTTTCATTGTCCTCATTCCTTCGCTCATCTCTCACTTTTTTTTTCCTTTTAGTTCTTTGAATTACTTCTTTGCACTACAGATTTTTCAGTTGGACTTTGAAGCAGCAATGGAGAAGTAATCAGAAGAGAGAGCAAAGGATGTGTTTCTCTAGATCTGATGTAACATTTCAGTGCACTCTCTTAATAAGCTGGGTTTTTTTAATAGCGCACAACTACATGTGTGTGACCCAGACAACTTCAGGTCATTTCTGTCCATAAGTGCAACTAACAGTTCTCACAATCTTATAATCAGTTTGGTCATATTTAACACTTTTCTTGAAGCCCCATCTCTCATATTCATATCATTATGTGACAATCTCAAGTTATAGTCTTTGAAAAATAAATGAAGGGTGGGATTCATATCACCTCATTTAATCTGAGTAGAATGCAGACACCTACATCTCAGCCAACTCCCTAGGCTGACTTCATAATCAATGAAGAGAATTAGGCTATTTTATAGCTTGGTTCTTCTGATCTATTTTAGAAGTCTATGTGCTGCACCCAAGAAGTGCCAACTTCTCCCTACTGACAGAGAGGAAGCTCAGGATAAATAGTTGAGCTATAGATGATGACATTTGGTCAGATAAAATCTTTTTACTTCTGGAACTTCTGGAAAAAAATCAGAATGTAATGTCTAATATAGATAACTTTCTAATTACTGTTACATTAATATGCAAATAAGAATAACTGCAAATATTGTATTCAAAACCACATATGCTTCAAGAATTTCAGGCTTTTGCTTCTTTAGTCTATTTGATGAGCGGGCTGGTTTTCATCCTTTTGTCATATTTGAGTACCTGAAACTGATATTAAATACTGCCTTAAAAACACCATTTTCCTTCTCTTCAAGGAGTTCTTTGTCTCTCACTTTACCCACCCTGCAGTTCTCTCACTTTCTGTGGCTTTTTTTTTTGTTTTCTGGGATTCACTGTGTTGACTTCTGCAAGAGTATGTGGAAGGCAAGAACATACAAGGGTATCTGGTTAATGGCCTTTTGGATGTAAAAGGAGAGAAGTGAAGGGGGAAGGGTTAACAAGAAGGACAAACAAGGTGGACAAAAAATAGATAATAAAGACAGTGGTGAAGACCAAAAGTCTCCAGGTAATAATTGCTGGACCATTAAGAAGCTCCAGGCACAAGTCTGGAGAGGATCAGCCTCAAGACATTTCGGTGCCTGTATGAATGCTGCAAGGACTAAGGTGCCACTTCTGAGGTAAGAGAGGGAATTTGGACAAGGGTGTGTGGACAACCTTGCCTGACCTGTGGTGTCACTCTCTGGAGCCAGTGGGTTCTCTGTGCCACCCACTGGAGTGAGTGGGGGTCATGGACCTGGCCCCTTCAGTAGGAATGGTTTGTGCCCCCAAGAACAGCAACTAGCAAGTGAAGCAGGCATGAGTGAGGAGTGTGAGGGACTCAGCATCTGGAATGAGAGCATGGATCATAGCCTGTGTGCCTGGTGCCAGCTGGCACATATGAGTCTGTATATCCCCCAAATCATGTCTGTGAGGTATGTGGGGTCACCAGCAAACCCCCCACAGGACCAGCCCGTGAGTGTGGGGAGCATTGAAGGGCGCAGGGTCTGGGCAGGGGTGGCAGCTGGACAAACACCAGGACCACGCCAGTACTGGGGGGACAAGAGAGCATACAAGCGCTTGTGAACACAGACTGGTGCATAAGTGCATATGTGACCTTTAAAAAACTCCAGAAAATAGCTGAGATTTTTATAACTGATGTAAAAAAGTAAAATCCCTCCTATTCTTTACTTCTAGCCAGAGTTTGAAGTTTTCTTCTCTTGTTTATGCACTATATCTGGCTGTATTTGACACACCTTGTAATATGTATCCCAAATAGAGCTGTGTGCAACTTGGCAGTTTCACTTCCCAGGGGCTCATGCAATTACAGTCTGTCAAGCATATATCACTTAGCTAAGCAACAACTAAGGAGAGCAATAATAACCCACAAATTTTTCATGCGAAAGCACTGCAGAAGGAGAAGCACTATTCCAAGTGACAAAAAGGGATTATATCTCAAGGAAGAATAATGAGAGAAAATTAAGAAGAGTGTTTGTTTTTTATTATTTTGTTAAATATCAGGAAGGAAAATCATTCTGACTGGGGAATTATTCACCCTATTACTACTTTAAGAGAAATATTAGAAACTCTGTCACTTGGAAAATGCATTGGCAACTGGACAAAGGGGAAAATAAAGAACAAGCCACAGGATAAAAAGACAATAAGTTTGGGGGAGAGCTGGATGCTTTTTCAGGCTTTTTAAAATTGGGTTGTTTTTTGTGGTTTTTTTTGACAGAAAGGATTGGGAAACTATGTTCTTTGTTGTCTTTGGGTATTCACTCACTGTTTGTCAGATTCTCAACAGATTAAACACTCCTGTATTTTCTTTTGAGTTGGTGTTTGTTGTACAGCTTCACTCTATTTTCTGACTTCTGAGAAAACAAAACCTATACTTGTTTTTCTTTTTCTTCCTATTTTTTTTTGGTAATATTCTGGGTCTATGCTGAACAGATCACTGTTCCACAGTTTTACTGTGAACAAAAGAGTAAGAAATTTCCATATTTTCATCTCAAAATGAAAATAATAAATAGTCTGCAAAGGGCAAAGGTTGACTGTTTTTTGAAGAATCTAATTTGCTAAGCATTGCAAATTAGACCAAGAAAACTGATTATGTTTGAGGTTTTTACTTCATTCTGTACTCTGTTATTCCATAAATGGTTGCAGGATAAACCTATTCAATTAAGATAAGGTACTGTATATTGTTCAGAAAATATATTATGCCGTTTTGAAAATAAGTTTCTGGTTTTTTTATCTCTTTTTGAAGTTTTCTTTCTTATGGAAAAAACCTCTGTTTTCTGTGTTTTTCTTTGAACTCAAAGTACATTTTATGATCTGGAAAAGTCTGCAGTGAAAACATTACAACTTTTAAAATATTATACATTAGTTTACTGACCCCTATCATCAACAGTAAGATATCTGCCATATTTTTAGTGATAGTGTTAAATCTGGGATATATTATTTGATATCTTATTACACAAAAACATATGATATATAATTTTATATTATTGTACCTTTATATCTGTAATTTTGTAATAACTCTATAGCAATTCAATGTCAAAAGGAAACATGAACATGTTTAGAAAAGAACATTGTCCTGGAAGGACCAAGCATCCTTGTATTTGATTTTCAGATGCTCGGTCCTGCAGGTGAAATTTGGAGTCCCAGCCCTGTTATCATAGTGTCTTAGAAAATAAAGTTCTTGGGAGTAGCATCTGTTCAGAAATCCACTGTGTTCAAAAAAATCATAAACACTGAAATGAGAAGAAAAAAAAATCTTGCATGTAAAATCCTGTTTTCTGTGGTCATCAACACCTATTGGTCATAAACATCTGAAATTAGAGTTTACTCGGTGTAGAATTTACGCTAGAACCCAGCATCTTTTCTGTGAAATCTGAAGTAATCTTCCCTTCCCTTCCCTTCCCTTCCCTTCCCTTCCCTTCCCTTCCCTTCCCTTCCCTTCCCTTCCCTTCCCTT
>VZUI01020710.1:0-84344 GCA_013401135.1 Cettia cetti
TTCCCTTCCCTTCCCTTCCCTTCCCTTCCCTTCCCTTCCCTTCCCTTCCCGTCCCGTCCCGTCCCGTCCCGTCCCGTCCCGTCCCCCACCATGGCCAGTCCAGTGGCAGCAGGGCTAATCTGGTAGGAGAGAGTCTGTGCGTTGTAATTCATCTGGAGAGCAAATTAAAAAGTGCCTTATTTGTAAAACCAAATGTTCACACAAGTCTATTTCTTCATGCATTCTTTATGAAACAATTCACTTCAGGTATGTTTTAGTTTTCCTGTTCAACTTTCAGCTTTAAATGAGGTCTTTCTCATTTCAGTCACTCATGTATGGATGCCATTTCCTCCAAGCTGGTTGCTAGATGAGGGCAGGCATCCTCCAGCTGTGACTGCCCAAGCAGTCAGGGACTGATGCAGGTGTGTCAGGTGGCCTCCCTGAGCTTGGGGTGGCCAGCAGGACTGCCGTGACCTGCAGATGCACTCTGCATCCACCGCCGCCTTTGGCGAGGGAAGCCCTCATGGTGCAGGAATTACCAGTCCCATTACCACTCCAATGCCTGGGAAATGAAGCTTTTGCATTACAAGACCATGGTAAATCACAGGGAGGGATAACAGCATTGTTAGCATGGTTAAAGTTACTGTAATTTATGTATAAATAACACCTTTGGGTCAAGATAATTCAGCTACCTTAAAATGCCTTCTCATAATCTGTAGAGATACCTGTGATTTACACACCATAGTTCATGGCATTTTCCTAATTATGCATAGACATTTTCAGGGATTTTTGGTGTTCATGCTTGCAGGACAGCCCTTAGCTGGTAACTCACTTCTCCAGGAGGTCCTGGAGGGCATGGGACAGGTTGGCTTCTTCCTCCTCTGCTTTCCTGGCTGGGCTGGGACCGTGGAGCAAGTGTGTCCTTTGCCTGTGTGGCTTTGCTCAGCAAGTTCACACAGTATCCCAGGGCCATCAGCCACAAACAGCCCCAGGAGCAAAGGCACCAGGCAAAGCACACAATGTCCCCTGCAGTGTCAGGCCATGCCACTAGTTTCCATCATCTCTCAAAGCTTTTTTTGGAATGGATTTTTGCTTACAATTAAGCTTGGCTTTACAAATGGGGGACCTTTCACTGCTTCCCTTTGGTCATAATTGTTTGCTTGCCAAGGAGTGGTATGGCTGTCAGGTTTAATTCTGCACCTATGTGAACTTGTTTAGATTTGTCTGCCTCCTGGTGGCTAATGCCAAGTGTCTGAAGGCACTGTTTCCTGTTTAACTGTGTGGGAGAAGGTGTTTTTTTAATAGAAAGTTTAAAAGAGCTTGGCATTACTGGGCCTACAAATCATCGGAGCATTTCAGCAGCCTTAATTGTGTTCCAGCACAACTGTGTTTTCAACTCATTATTGGCACATTCAATAGCATCTGTATTTTTTGTGCTAGCAATGTAGTGGTTTGTCTCTTTACTGACTATAGTCTTTATCCAGGTGAAATATTCCATCTAGTCTTTGGGGTACAGTTTGAGCTCCTCCTGTGGGATCTGTTGGACAGGAAACCCACAACCCTGCTGTCCCAGGTGGGTGAACCTGCTGCGCTGAAGTTTCTTCTGGGTACTTTGCAGAGAAGTAAGTCTCAGACTTTCTGGGTAGACTTGGCATGAAGTGGGCTGGATCACAGGCTCCTCTCTGCACTAGGTTTTAGTTCTCTTTCCTTGCCATGCAGATTTTGTCCTGGCACCCTACTTAAGGACCACTGGAATTAGACTTGAAAGTCAGCATGAGTGTGCATCACAGTAGCTCCTGATGTGGTTGATGATTCCACCTTTGTTACAGAAATTTCCATTCCGCAGAAGAGCCAAGTAGGAAAACAGCTTTTGAGTCCTGAGGCTTTCAACTGTGGAACAGTTTAATGGAAGTGCTGCATTCCTCCAGAAATTCATTGCATGTTGCAAACAGCAGTCAAGTTGCATCATAGCCCAGTAAGGTGCGGGCAGGCTCCTCTGCCCGTTATAATGACAGGAAAAAGAGAGCTGGTTCAGGTACTGTATGAGGACACTGAAGGTGTAGAGAGAGAGGAGTCCAGACTTACTGTGCACCACACACAAAAATAACTCTTAAGAGCTAGAACAGCAGCCTCAGCTTGTCTGATGCCTTTGTTTGGTGGACAAAAGGCATGTTTTTGATTTCCATTAAGCTTAATATGATTGAAGTAACAAGAATTTAAATGCCCCCTTCATTGCTGTTGAGACATTCTCCCATCTGGCTGCTGTTGTAATGTTGGAGTCTGTTGAGGACCACTGGCAGTGTGTCCTTCATTCCACTATCCCAGAGTGAGCTTGAGGGTGTGCTCTGCCATACCTGACAGAGAAGGTGTGAGAATTTGATAACAGGTGTACCATGCAAGCAATATTAGAGCTGTTTTTTCAGTTTGCTTCCATTCAACTCAGAGCACAGCAGGAGCAAGTGGAAAAAAAACAACTGACGATGAGCTGCAGGCAGACTGTGCTGGAGGAGAATCACCCTACCAGTCTCCTTGGGGAAAAAACAAATGAGGTCATAGACATTGAACAGTTTTGGAAACTTCATCCTTGGGTTATTCTGTGGGGGATGACCCAGGCCTTGAAGCTCCAGTGATAGAGCAGGACCTTTTGGTGTGCACACCTTGAGAACCATCTTCAGATGAGGAGCTGTTAGAGAGAGGGACTTCAGGGTATGGGTCTAAGTATTTTGTGGTGTCTTTTCATGGCAGAGTAGTGTACTACCTTCTGCTGCTATATCTACAAAACCAGTCTTTCTGCAGTCTTCCTTTCCAATAGGGGACTTTTGCCTCAAATACAGAACTTGATAAAAATAATGATTCATCTGCTATTCTCATGCCTGAAAGCAGTTGTTCACTGAATAGTTTAATGTCTGAACCTTTAAAATAGAAGGAATTACTTAAAGACACTTTATAGGCTTTTTCTAACTTTAGCCTGAGAGATGGTGAGCAGGGGATTCAACTTGAAGAGAAAAACACATGCAGCAAGGGAATTGTGGGTTTGGGGTTTCTTTCCATGCTCTGCTTGGCTTTTACAGCCTCCAGCCCCATGCTCCCCTGACCATGCTTCCTGTACAGGAGGACTGCAGGGCTCAGGGAGAGTGAAGGTTGTGGTGTCCTTCAGAAAATCCAGTGTTCCAAAGGTTTGAAATAAAGATTTTGCAACTGAGCTGCAAAGTTTTTCAGGGGAATTCTTTGGGGATGGAAACAAATAGCTCATAGCATTTCACAGGATTTAGCAAAAGGCAGTGCTTCAGCGTGGGACGGTGGGGGTATTTGGGCTTTTTTTAATAATGGCATAGGGGATTTCTTCTTTTATTTTGTCTCATGAGTAGAGTGTGTACAACTGGCTTCTGAATGGAATAGATTCCTTTTAGAAACTGGAACTGATGATAAACTGTGATTTGATCCACTGATGAATTAATGCAACACTGAAGCACTACAAATTTTAAATAACTCTCCCAGTCCCACAGGAAATTCAGAGCAGACCCAGGACCAGAGCCCATGTCTGTTGCTGTGGGAGCAGACTTCCCCAGAGACTGATGAGGGTGTGAAATCCCTGGCAGTTCCTTCTCACCATCTAATCGGGAGAAGCTGCAACTGAAGTGAGCCTTCCTGCAGGGAGTCTGAATATTTTGGTTAATCACTTTTTTTTTTTTTCCCCACGATCCATTTTCCCCCCCATTTCAATTTTTTTTAATTGCTTGAATTTCCAATGAACTAAAAATACGCAGGGTGCGCGTGCCTAGGTCTTCCATAGGTCTCAGCCTACCTTCTCTGGAAATAATGGAGCAAATTCCAAAATGTGGTGCCAAGAGGATCATTTGCAAGGGAATGAATTTGCAGTCAGCTGTAGCATTGCCATGGTAAACAGGCATGCTTGTAGGGGTTTAAAATCCTCAAAGGGTCCTTGCAGAGCTCTGGAGATACAGAGTAAAAATGAGTTTAAAATTGCAAGCTCACTGCCACATTGGGGGAAGGCTGCTGCAGCAAGACATTGTTTAAGGGCTCTGTTTTCAACATGCTTCTGAAAATGTGCTCTTGGAAACAGGGATTTGTGCCTAAATGGTAATCCAGACGTACAAAACACTTCATTTATTCATGTAAATGTCTGTATAAAAATGCAAATGTAGTACCTATGGCTATTGCCTCCATATTGGGCTACAGTATAGCATATAAAAGGCATACTGATGAGTTTTCAGTGAATTTTTTGAAAATACTTGAACAGTTATGGGTTCTGATGTATAACGTTACCTTTTAATGTCATTTAAAGAATTAGATATTTGGTTTTGCATCCCAATGGCTCAGCTTCCCCACAACTTTGAAAATACTTCTGAATTAAAAGAAATCTGAATCTAGAAATCAGCTTTATTTCTAATCTTACTGATGATTAACTTCACTCCCGGGTATATTTCTTAGATAGTTCCAACCTCAGCCTATGCATTTATTTACTTAATTTAGAGTTTTGTAATTTTTTTGAAAAGCATGCTTTGATCTTCAGGCAGATGCAGTGCAGCTGAATCTAAAACACAGTAATTGAAGAGGATGGCTGAGGGCTGAAACTGCCTGTACCTGGTAAAAACAGCAGTAGATATTAACACTGGGCTTGCTGAAGAGTCCACATAAAATTGGTGATTAATTTCAATTTTTAAACTCTCCTTAATTTGATATGAAGTCTTGCCATGTTGCAAGTATAATTTGATAGTCTCCTGTTAAGAATTGCAAATAAGAATGTTTTGGCTGACACTTAAATAAAATGCCAGCCGATTTGGAAAGATGTGGATAATGTTGGTGAGTTGCGCATAACCTGTGCCAGCGCTAATGCTCTGCTGCCAGTCTTTTATCCGTTTTTATGAGGGAGAGTTAAAATACAGTGCTGCCTGTGCTGCCATTCTCCCAGCACTGCTTTTGACAAGAACAAGGAGCTTTATCTGTGGGTAAGGCCAGACACTGTCTGAGCTGTCTTCCCAGGAGAGCAAGAAACAAAAAATGAGAAGAAGAAATGAAAAAAGAGGAAACTGGCATGTGAACGTGCACATGGGGACAGACACACACCTCCCCTCAACTCATCCTGGGGAAAGCAGCATTCCTTATCTGCAGCATATCGTAGGGAAAGGATACACAGCAATGTACATACAGGCACTGTATATTCTTTTATCAGTCACACCTGGACACATTCAGCTGACTTCCCAGGGTGTGGGGATGATCTAGAGGGGTTTAAGTTTTCTGTGCTGGGAGTCTGTTTTGGAATGAAGAAAAAAATAATCAACTTTGGTCACTCCTGGTGTTACTTATTTCAAAGTGCACCTGCCCCACAAGGTTCATTTCCACAGTGTTGGCTCTTTCTAATCTTCAAACTGTGACCCTGAGCTCTGGTGGATTAAACATAATACAGGTATATTTAAATGTGTGAATCTGCAATACCCACTCTCATTCTCTCTTCACTTTGCTTGTTTTCCTGGTGGTTTTCCCTGCCTGCCTTTCCTGGTGCTTTCTCCCTCCCCACCTATTAAAAATAAAACCAGCCTGGCTGAAATGGAGGTGGTTTGTTGCTGCAGGCTCAAATTTCAGGAGCCTTGTCGGACAACAAAGTGAGCAGTGCACTGGGATCGCCTTTATGCGGCCTGAGAAACTACTATTGATCAAATTTGCCATGTGCTGGTTGAAGAAACTTTCCTGGATCAGGAGTCATCAGCTATCTCCACAACAGCCTTGTCACAGGGTGCCTGTTGCCTCCCTTGGCTCTCTGCTCAGCCAAGCCAAACTGCCTGGAGATGCCTAATGAGGAACAAGCCAGGATGCTTTGTGCTCTAATTAATAAAAAATTAACTTCTAGTTGCTGGCTGTTTCCAGCACTCCCAGCAGCACTTGTTTGCAGGGAGGCAGCTATTATTTTCTGTCTCATTCTTTTAGACAGGCACAAATAACAGACAAGGTGAATCACCCTTTGCCAAGAGCTTTTCCAGAGTTTTTTTAGACAGTATCATACATCCATGTATGTAGTTTTCAAGTAATTCTGGGATTGAGTGTTTAAGTAATGACCTGTATTTAACTTTTGAGCTGTCTGGATCTCACTGCAGCTCTTCAGCAGCAGTAGTTAGGACTTTCTGCTCTGTTTTACCAAACACCATCAACTGTCTTTAAATAGTTAAATATTACCTTAATCTAGAATACTGGTTTTGGGATGGATTTTCTTCTCCTTACTTTTGCTCTTTTGTAGTCATCATAGTGAGCTTGCAAGGAGGAAATTGTCCAAAATATGCATTTCTGTTTTTCTCAGGTCAGGGGGAAGGAAGATAAATATGACTTGCTGGCTTTGAGAGAACAGAATTTCTAGCCATGTGTGTTTGTGAGCACAGTGCCGTCACAAGGGAGACGCAGTGACCGCCACGGAGTCAAAGTGGGAAAAGAGGAGGTTTAATTTTTCTTTTAGCTTATATAGATTTCTAGAGAAGAGACCACATTGGAAGACTGAGGTTCAACCTCTTCAATTCCACTGGTCTTAGAAAGTGTCTATCAATTGTCTTTCCTACAGAAGGGAATGTAAACAAGATAAAGAATTCTGAAAACATTGCTTTGTTTACATGAAAATATGTGAGAAAGTTCTGACTCCAAAACTAGAAGGCTGGAAAGCAAGGCAACGTGTTCTCACCAGAGTAAGTGAATTCCTTGTTGACTGGGAGCGGGGAGAGGTTTGGGTTCCACCAGCTGGTTCCTGCCCAGCTGCTGACTTTCTGTGACCTTGGAGGAACTACTATACCTGCCAACTTTATTTTCTCTAACTACAGATCAACCATTATTTCTATAACAGAAAAGGAATTTTTGTTTTGAATTAATGGCAGAGGTTTAGGGTCTGACTTCTCAGTTCCATGTAACATTGGAGACTGTAGAGCAGTTAAATCAGTTTGGCTCAATCTTCGTATGTCTTCTGCTCCACAGTTATCAGTTCCATTGTTATGAGGGTTGATGGAGTGTTGATTTTTTCTATGACTAACAGTATTTTCAGGCTTATGCAGGATGCAGAGAACTTTACTTTTTTATATATTTTAAGTAGAGGCAAGATGATATTAATGCAGGATAGACTATACTCTTGAGAGGGTCATGTGTGCAAGCAGTTTTTGAGAGGTGAGTGGGTCTGCAGTAATCAGCGTTTGGCACCAAATACCATCTTGGTATGATTTTGAATCACTTTCACAGTGCATAATTGCAAGCCTGGAGGAAGGATACAATACTGACCCACAGGTGCTGTGCTTTTACTAATTTGTTTCAGATGTTCTCAACAGATGAGCAACTCTTGCGATAATACCACTTCCTGAATTTCCTTTTGTTTTAGCCACTGATAAAGGTTTTATTTGATGAACAATAGAATAAACCTGAGGTGGTCAGCCTTGATTTTTGTGGCAAGAAAAAGGAAGGCTAGAAGAGAGTTCAAATTTATCATCTTGAGAAGTCAGACTACCACGTAAAGAAGCAGATGTTATCATCCGTTGCACAGAATACCCCTGCCAGATTTCTGCAAGGCAATGCATTAAATAAACAACGTAGCTGATTTTAAATGCCTCTACCTGTGTTAGTGGCTGAGGTGTGGAAGTACTCAGGAATGCGCTGTTGCAGCTTCAGAGGCAGCCTGTCTGAAAAGTGATGCTCTAGTGATATGGTCCCAGGGCTGGAAAAGCTGTCCCAGTGGTTGTATTCCAACACATCATACTTCCAGCCCTGGGCCACCATCCCCAGGCACTGGGCAGTAGGTTTCGTCTTCTCCCTTAGGAATACCCCGTTTTATTTTTCCATGTTGATGTGCTACTGTCCACCAATTAATACTGGAGGTCAGTGTTGGTTCCTTACTGAAGATGAAGAGAGACAATCGTGCAGGCAGGAAAGTGTAGGGTGCTGTTAGGAAAGTCTATTGGAATGATCAGCTTTTATTGTGAATCAGGAGGGGGCTCTTCTTGTTCTTTAGTTTCTTTATTCTTTTCTGCCTTGAGAGAAAAGGAAAAAAATACCACCTTTTGTAGAATACTCATCAAGGTAAATAAAATTTGGCCAAGGAAGAACATTTGGGCAATTTTTTTTTTTTTTTTAGAGCTAAGGGGAGCAATCTGATGAGAATGCTTTGTTAACTCATATGCATAGAAAGAAATACACCAGCTTGGTCTTTTTGTTTGTTACTGTTGGCTTTGGCACTGAAATGATGTATTTCTTAAAATAACACAGGAGACTATCTTTATTGCACTAAGAAATCAGAGGAAAAGAATAAGCTATCTCAGTGAACCAAATTGTTGGTAATCTAGCACACCAATTTTTTACACTTTCGGAAAAAATTTCTAGTGAAAAAGTGTGACAGTTGAAAACGAAGCAGCACCTTATTTGCTAGGCCTCTGCAAATGTAATAGTAATCTCCAAAAAATTACCTATTTCTAGTCTAAATGTTTAATGAGTAACTGCCTACAAGTGGCAGAAATTAATCAAAATAAGAATGCTTTTAAGCCACGTCTTTTAGCTCATTTTTAATAATAGATAATTATTGACATTTCTAGGAAGCATATGGAGTCCCAGAACAGCAGCAGTACAGTAAGCTCCTTCAGTCTTTCTTTCAACTTGAGCTTGGGTTTCCTCCCCTCGAAAGAAGCAGAATCTTGAGTCTGTTGATGGCAACAGTAATGTCCCCTGCAATTGAAAATGAGCTGTTTCCACCATTTAGTCATTTCTGGTTTGAGGCATATTTGGTGTTTGAGGTCTCTGCTGAGAATTGCCAGTGAGGGAAGCAATAGCTGACAATAGCAATTTTTGTGGTGCAATATTAGCTCTCTGGCAACTGGACTAAACACACCAGACTCATTTCTCATAGGACACCAGAAGAGGTTCAGTACACAATGTAACTCAGACAAATTGTTGATATTTCAGAGCACAGACCAGGAAGGATTAATTTATCCAATAACTCTCTTCATGTGGTCAGAATTTTTGAGTGGCAACAACCCATTTGGGTCGTCTACAAAATCTAACTTCACTCCTAAACCTGAGAGTCTATTCTTTATGTTGATGAATGTTGCTGTAGGTATAAATTTCCCCTGTATCCAAAATGAAAATGTAACCCTCATCTGGGATGTGTGTGCTGAAGGAGAGAGGAGGGGAGTTCTTAATGCCTTCAGTCCTTTAGGGCTGTTGCTTTTATCAGGCTTGGCAGGATTTGGTTCTAGTTCAAAGTGCAAATTCTTGAAACAGCAGAGATGGCTGCTCAGCCTTACTGAAATGGTTTTGTTGGGTTTTGTTTTTTTTTTTTTTGGGTCTTTTGTGTTGAGAGATAACTATGGTTCATATAACTTGGGAATCCGTTTTTCTTCAATCTCAGGAATTTCTTAGATATGTGTCCCCAGTGTATAACATGCACACTTTTCTAATGTAGAAGTGCAAACTCACATATATGAAATGTATTTTTGCTGTGTTGAGACCTACATAAAAGCAGTAAAGGTGCTTGGTTCTTACTAATACGCAAGCATATATACATGCATGTAAAGGTCTTGAGTCTGAGGTGTATCTAAGTGTGTAGCAATCTGTGAACCTCTCATTTAAGTTCTAGTCCAAATTAATTTTGATATTGTTTTTATTCTCAAAGACATCAACATGTTTCTTTAAAAACTGTAAATCAGTCCCTTTGTGGATTTCCCAGCTCTGTCAGGTTCAGGAGTAGTAAAACCTATTTCAGAAAGTGCTTTTTGCAGTATTTCTAAATGTGAGTGTGGCTTCTGCAGTTCTTCATAAAAAGCACTTTTTGACAATTTCAGAAAATGTAAATTTAATCTTGATAAGTGCTTTCCCTGGATGCAACCTTTCCTCTGTAGTGAGAAAGTGTATATTACATCAGCATAAATGCATTCAGATAGCTCTATATACAGGCAAATGACCTCCCATTCAAAAGATGTTTTAGGATCATTTCGAAGACCCTATTATCCAGCAGAAAGTTTAGTGTAGATTAGGGAAAATGTAATACAGCTTTAGGTTTTCTGGGTTTTTCCCCCTGTGTAACAAAGTGAATCAGGACTTTGCCTAGAAATCATTTCCCACACTGTCTTCTGAACTGATCACTGTCATTATTTTAGGTCTAGAAAGTGCTATTCAATAATTTTTCTGCCCTGTAATACAGACAGAGTTAGTAGGAAATGCAGAGGTTTCTATTGTAAATAAATAGCATAGGTGAAATGGAAAAACTGCAGTCTTTATTTTTTACACATTGTTGTTTCTTTCCACTTACAAATGAAATTTTAAGTTTTTCAACAGTGTTTTTGAAAACCTTCACATTCTGCCTTGTCAGAAGAGTCATGGGGAGTAATACATCAAGATTGTTTAAAAAAAAAAGTAGTAATTTTTTTAGGGATCTTTTTGTGTACAAGTAGTATCAGTAAACCCTGAGACATTAGTGGGGTGTTGGGGCTTGAAAACAATTCCAGATTTATATTTCCTCCAGGTATTCAGCATCCCATCAGCATTCTGGTTTCCACAGATACAGTTGAAAAGGAAGATTTTTCAGAGCCCTGTGCTGCTTTAATGAGGGTATTGCGTGTCAATCACAGCAGAACCATTACCCTCTGGATGGCCAAAGCACAGCTGGGTTTGAAGGTTTCTGCAGCCTTGCTTCCTTGTCAAATACCATGTGGACTCCAGCAGACAAAATGTATCAGAGCCATCTGCCCAGGCCTAGCATATGCAGTTCAGGATGCAGTGGATGTTTGCATCCTTTTGGAGTGGCAGCTGGAGGCTAGGGGAGAAGAAAGACACTGGGAAGCCTGAAAAGGTAGCAGACATCTGCATTTGGACATAGCCTGAGCTGCTCAGGAGAGCAGGAAAGGGATTAGTACCAGTTAAAGCTTATTAGAGATTTTTTTGGGCAAATTTCAATGAGTACTAGATGACATCTTTGGGTGTGTGGATGTTGTGTGGGTTATGGTAGTAGGAAACCTAATGCTGGATTTTATCATCAAGATGCATCTTCCACCTTGATTTTCCCATCGTTGTGGTTTAACCTTAGGCAACAGCCAAGCCCCACTTACTCTCTCCCCCACCAGTGGGGTTGGGGACTGAATTGGAAGGGTGAAAACCAGAAAATTTGTGGGTTGAGATAAAGACAATTTAATAGGGAAAGAGAAAACCACACATGCAAACAAAGGAAAACAAGGGATTCATTCAACTGCTTCTCGTGGGCTGGCAGGTGTTCAGCCATCTCCAGGAGAGCAGGGCCCCATCATACATAATGGTGACTTGGCAAGACAAATGCCATCACTCCAAATGTCTCACTACTTCCCTCAGCTTTATATCCTGAGCATGATGTCGTGTGGTCTGGAATATGCCTTTAATTAGTTTGCATCACCTGTCCTGACTGTGTCTCCTTCCTACCTCCCAGGCACCCCAATTTCCCTTCCAGGATGGCAGTACAAAAAGCGGAAAAGGCCTTTGCTCTGTGCAAGCCCTACACAGCAATAACAAAATTGTCTCTATGTTATCAACTTTAGTGTTCAGCACAAATCCAAAACACAGACCCATACCAGCCACTGTGAAGAAAATTACCTCTACCCCAGCCAAAACCAGCATACCCATATATTAGTTGAAAGGGCTTTCTCTGTGGCTTGTGCTAGTCCAGAGCAGTGTACTTGGACTGGTTTATCTCTTGCTTGCATATTATTAGTCCATTTGTTTACATTCTTGTCCAGGCCTTGAAAAATATTTTTCCTCTTTGTTTTCAAGTTTTTGTATGACTGTTTAGCTTGTTCAGGCAGTGCCTGTGTCTCAGTGGAAGGCACCCTTGGCTTCTAATCTTATGACTCTCAAAAAAGCTCGATTTCAAAGTTTGTGGAAACCAAGCTTTTTAATCTGATGATTGAATGGGAATGTAAAGCTAAGAAATTGGCAGCAGAGAGAAAAATGAGAGGATTCATCTTCTTTAGCGTAACGCTTCTGCGGTTTCAGTATTTGCTCATTGCCTTGAATTCTGCTGTGATTCATGCACGTGAATGTGCAGAGGAGTTCCTGGGTAAAGCATGTGTGGGCATATAGATGCACTCTGGTGAATACCATGGTTGATGGTGATTTGGTTGAATTGCAGGTTTTTCTGTAGACAAGAACAAGAGGGTGAACTATGGCAAATGCAAGCGTGATTAGCATTTCCAGCATGAAACCCTTTGGTCAGCAGGAAAGAGGAAAAGCAAAGCAGTTTGACACATGAGAACAAGAACATTTCCTATTGCCTAGACTGGTCCCTGAGACTTTGAAATGCCCCTCTTTGTCAAGGAAGCATGCAAATGTTCTCATTATTTTCTATAATTTGCATTATTAAACAAAAGTTATTACCCAGGCTCAAGCTTTCTCAGGGCACTGAGTCAAAGATACAAAGATTTGCTTGCTGACACTGCATGCTCAAATAGACCTAATGCTGTTCTGTGCAGAAGTATTTTATCTTTAAGGACCCGTAATTGCTTTAACATGCCGTGCTGTAAACAGACTGAATCACGGATAAACAGCAGTCCTTTCCAGCTCTGTTGTTAGGTGGGGTTAAAGGCTCTGGCTCAAATTAAGAGTTAATCCTTATTCTTAAATAAGGGGAACTAAGTCCTTAAAAGAAAAAGTAAGTTTAGTAGGTTTTAATCCCAATTTTTAGCCCTGGCTGCTTCCAGAGCAATCTCGTCTCTGATTCTGGAATCCTATTTCTGGCTGGTTTTTTCTGTCCTCTGTGTTTGTCTCTCTCCCTGTTGATCATGGACCGACATCGCTTCTTTGATGCTTGCCAGGTTTTTTTCTTTTTTCTAAAGGTCCACCCCTTTGCAGACACTGTGTCTTTCTTTGATAGTCTGGAGGTGCCCTGATGGAGCAAGGCTCTCCTTTCCTCTAGCCATGCTGCAAAACATGCTTTTCCTGAAGGATCTGGAGCAAGATGGATGCTATCCATGGAGAAATAATGCCCTCAGTCACAGCAGGAGTGGGTATCAATGGGGAACTGTGAGACTGATGCCCCAAACTAGCACCAGTGCTTCAGATTTTAAAAACAAATCCTGTGAAATGAGTAGAGAGTTTTCCATTGTGTTTTTTTTTCTTACCCAGGCTGATGGTCGCAGTGACGTGGGTTCAGGGTGAAATGCAGTGTTGGCAGCGGCTGACGGGCTGTGGGGAGCCCTGCTGCAGAGAGCGCGGCAGTGCTGCCCCGCTGCTCCTTTTTATTCCCCATAAGGAAGAGACAAAATGAGTTGTTGATGTCTGAGAAAGGCAAAGGGCAGGGAGAGAAGCAATAAAGTGCTTGTCTGGCACGCAGGCTGGAGCAGCAGGGAGGGAAGCTGTGGGAGATGGAGGGCTGGCACCAATTCCAGCCTTCCATCCTGCACCAAGCTGTGTTGAAGAACATGTTTGGCTGCAAAAATACAGATACTTCTCTATCCTGGAGGTCAGCTTGCTTATTCATTTCTCATCACTGGCTTTCCATTTACACCAGGAAGCAGTTTAGCTCTTTGAAAGACTTTGTTAGCGTGAGGGGTTGTTCTGGTGCCCATGTGGCCATATCACATCCGCTTATCTTACCCCATGCTTTTGTCTCTAAGGATTTTGAGTACTGGTGAGGATGTTTCCCATGGTCCAGCTCTCCTGCATGTATACACACACACAGCAGAAGGTCACTGTCTGAGCTTTGATTCTAGCTGTAGGATGACTACAGGATGGGTTGGAGTACTGAGATAACAAAAAGGCAGTTTCTTTAATCCAGATTGGCCTTTGCTCTGCTTGAAAAATAACTTGTCCACTCTTAGTCTCTCAGACAGTCTTCTATAAGCAGCACTGAAGAGTGTTCCTAATCTGTGCCTGGCATCAATATAGCATGTCCTAGCTCACCAGAACCACGTGGCAGATCTACTTGATTAAGTGGGTGTGAGGTTTGGCTCCCCAGTAGTAACCCTTGTGCAGAATGGGATAGCTACTGGTGCTGTGGTCACAGAATCAGGTTAAAGTGGCTTCTGTGGAGTAAAAGGGCATTTCCCCTGGTTGAGACAAAGCCTGGCTGCACAAACTCGAGGTCCCTCACTTAGCTCTTCAGCCAGAGGCGGTGCTTCTTGCTGCGGCTTCACAGGCTTGCTTGGCAAAGGGCTGCAGGGCATGCTGGTGGCTGTCTGGATCAAGGGCATTGCCTGGACACTTGTCACCCTGGAAGACCAGGATGGCGTCACATTTTGTACAGAGTAATCCTGGAGTCCAGATGAGTGTTTAAATAAGTTGAACTGGGGGAGATGATTGTGATTAGGCTGCTTCATCTTCTTGACATGGAATATTTTGTTCTTAAGGGTGTTCAAACAATGGAGTTGAGCCTTCAGATTTATAGCTGCCACTTTATTATCCTATTAGTCAATTATGGCTGCTGAGGAGCAGGACTAAGTGACAGTATGGCAGATTACAGCAATTTATTTGCAGTTCTCTTAGTCTGGTACCACATATCATCAGGCTGTTTAAATTTAATGATAGGGTTTTTGCATGTGTTTTAGTGCAGTTAAAGTTGTAATCAAAATGTTTAGGAAAACCCCCACTGACCTGCATAAATACTCCCATCTTCAGCACTGCTTTCATGCCCTGTTGTAATCTTTGTTAGCAGAGATGACTCATTAATTAGGAGAAGCAACCTGCCTTAGAAATAATAGATTTCTTTTTCTCTTTTTTACCACTTTACAAAGCTTTGAGGAATAGAAGTTGGTGGTGACCTTTGTTTGGCTCTGCTTTTGAGATGTTCTCTCACCTCCCACCCGATTGAAATGAAAAAGAAAAACAGGTACATTTTAGCTTGTTTTCCATAAGCCCAGCACGGTATATTCCATGTGGGGGAAAGCAGCCACTCACTGGATTTCAGGCATCAGGCACTGGTGGTGTTGAAGAGGTGTCTGCAGTCAAATGCAGCCTCCAGCATGGTCCCAGCTCCCATCACATTTGGTCTTCAGAGATCACCATTGGAGAGGAATGGAGTAACTACCAAAATTTTGTCCCTTCATGCTTCATGGGTTTGTAGCTGTGAAGATGTGGAGATGACAACCATGAGGTCTGAAAGCAGGCCTGGGCATCCTCCAAAGCAGTATCCATGACCTTTCAGTGGAGGCTGTGTCAGGTTTATAAGCTGACTGCTGGTGACCATCTGTTCCCTTGAGAGACTCAACCTGAGGACTGGGATGCATTGCTGCTGCTGGCCTGAGGTACAGCCATTCAGTGGAGCATCCAAATGCTTCCTGGCCAGAATACATAAACACCTGGCCTCTGAAAAATTTAAGAGATTTTTCCTTCAAAGTTTTGGGATATTCAGTCATTTCATACCACACTGAAATAAAGGTGTAATCATCAAACCTGTGAGTATATTTAGCCAGCATGCTCAGAGCCCACATGGGGGAGATGGATGAGGTTGTAGCTGCCAGCCACTGTGTGCTTTGGTGCAAAGCGGCAACCTAAATGAAATAGGGATATGAAAATTAGGGATAAAGTATTTTGTGATGTGAGGAGCTCCTACAAATAGCTGCTGAGCACTGAGTACATAAAGCATGTTGCTTATACAGAGCAGAATGGGTGGCCAGGAGACAAACAGCTCTGGGAAAAATACATGAAGAATGTTTCTGTTTAATGCCCTGAAACACAGTGGAGGATGATGGGAAGGCCTGGATGGAGGTTGTAGCCACAAGTGGACAGAACTTTCTCCTTTTTTGTCCTCTAGAGGAGCTGGCAGGCTTCGCTTTTGTGTTTCTCCTCTCAGCTTTTTGATTGAGTTGGGGCAGGGTTTTTTACTTGCCTTTCCATTCACCTGCATCGATTCAGTTGCTGTTCATGAGCTGCCTGGATCCTGCTGCAGCCTGTCAGCAGCAGCACTTTGGGTTTTCTGTTGTTTTACCAAACCTCCACCAAAGCCCCCACAAAGGGTAATCCTCACCAACCCTCTCTCACCTGCCTCTGCCCTGCATGGAGCTTTCCCGGGGGAAACCAGCCAAGACCCTATGACTCACATTCACAGGAGCCCCATGCACCTCGCTCTGCAATCCTGTGGCCATTGGCACAGGAACTGTAAAGGCACTGCCTTCCCTGGGACTTCCATGCAGCTGGGATAATCCTGCCTTTGCTTTGGAGGGACCAATATTCTCTGAGCAGAGAAGTGGCATTGGGTTGGTGTTCAGAAGTTGCTAATTAGTGAATAACATTATGTAAAGCTGAGCTGGGCTTCCAGAAATATGGCAGTCGTGTATGAGTTAGGGAATGGTTTACAGACAACTGGTGTTATTTAGTGCAAGGGCAGGGACAATTAAATGGATTTTCTTTGAGTTGTTAACCAGGAGGCATAATACCATTTATTACATCCATATTGGGAATATGTCACATAAAAACCTAACTGATGGAAGTATTATCTTGCTTAATTGGGAAATCGAAAAAGCCACTTCCCCTTTATTTACAGTTTATTAGTAACAGTATCTCCTGTTTGGTCTGGGATGGTTTGTACCTAAGTCACAGGCTTTGTGCATTAGATTCAGTATATAATTCTCTTAAGAGGCTCCTCAGTCCTTTAAAAGAGAAAATTGAGAAAACTGGCTCCTTGTTTTAGAAATGACAACTTCTGTTGAATGTGCTGTTGAAACCTCCCAGTATTTTACAAAGGCGCAGTACTACCAGCAGGTGGGATAACTGAAAGATTCAGTGGAAAAGTAGCAAAAATACTGTTTTCTGTCTTATTTAGTAGGCAAATTCCCTAAATCTTTTGTGGCTTCTCTTCATGAAGAGTTTCACCTTGACACTTCTTGACAGTGCCTTGCATAGTCAGGATAATTATTTTTCCAGTAGTGTTTGGCATTGTCTCTCTGGTGATTTTGAGGATGTTCTTCCAGTAACAAGAAACTTATTTTTAAAAGGAAAATATGATTATGAAATAATGAAAATATGTGAAGAGTCTGAGGCAGAGATAAAATTCAAATGGAAAAAAACAGGAAATTAAAGAAGAATTGGCCCCATTTGGATTTCAAGCTCTTGCTTTGATTTTAAACTTAATTTTTAAATCAAGATGCTACCAGAAATCCAGACTTTTTCAACCACCTAAAATACTAAAACCCAAAATAACAAGTACTTGATTTTGCATCAAAAAATTTAAATGTTTTACTAAAAATACTGATTTCAGTGAGTGGGCAATGCCTGCTGAGAAGAAATTAATTAGGGAAGGATTTGAGGTTTTGTCATAATCAACTTTAATGAAGATGTTATCCTCAGTTTAAAGCACTTTTTCTTTCAACTGTGGACCCCATTTTAGTGAATGTAAGACACATTTCCTTCACGTCATCCCAGGGACGTTCATCTTTGTAGCCACATGCAGAGCACAGCAGGAGAAAGTGGGTGGACTTGCCAGGAGTGGGCAGCAAGGGTGGGACAAGGTGCTTGGAGTACTCTGGTGCCCTTCTGCTGGGCATGGAAATCTATCCACTGCCCCAAGGTGTTCACCCAAGGTGAACCTGGGCCCATGATGGTCAGTTTTGGGTCTTTATTCAGTGTCTGAGAGGTGTTGCCATGGAGGCAGGGGAGGGAAGTTGAAAACCAGTTGGTTTTATTCTCTCAGTGTGAAAACAGATTTTAAAGAAACTTCCCAGCAGAAGCTCACTGTCTGAAACATATGGACATTTTTCAAGCAGAGTAATTTATTAACCTCTATTCAAGTAGGCAGAAGGTTACTGAGATACTGTTTTCGAATTTGACACAAAATGAGAGAAAAACATATTTCTGAAAGAAAAAATTATTCCTTTGGAGTCTCTGCTCCCCATTGCACATTTTTGCCCTCCCAAGCTGAATGGTTCAGGTATCAACAAGGTAGAAATGATGAGAAGGAAAGCAGTTTAAGCAGCAAGCCAAAACTTGTCCACACAAAACCAGGAGAACATTCCTGAGCTGCAGCCCATCATGTCAAACTGGTCAAAACCTTTGACTGACTTGTGGCCCAGGACATGTCATTACACCTCCCTTGTGTTTGGTCTCCACTCCCTACACTACAGGATGCAAATCCTGCTCTGTTTCCCTGATGTTTTGGGTAAGCATTGGTGGTTAAGCTGTTTTACTTGGGGACGTTGCTGTGCAGTGCAGGTTGTTGGCCAGGGAGGTGCAAAACCAAGCAGGTGTTCATCCAGCTCCTAACAGGACTTAGCCAACGAGCACAGCTCCCATTTACACAACCTTCCCCCTCTCTTGCTTTCTGTTTTCTGGTCGCTGCCTTGAAATACGTGTTTGTTTTCCGGCAGTGTTTTAAAACCCGTAGCTTTATGAGTGGTAATGGGCAGTGGCTTAAAGCACAGAAAGTTCAAAAGCTGAGTTCATCAGCACGGTAGAATAAAGTCCAGGTCTCTGAACACACAGCCAACCCTGCCAAATAACCTTTCAAAAATTGGCTGATTTAAAAACTAGCTTGGGCCAGGATTTGCTCTGGTCCATCAGACATTCATTACTTCTGCTCTTGAGTTGCATGATGTCCTTATCTTTATCGGGAAAATGGCTCAAATCATTGGGAGCTGCTTGAAATGATTGGTGACATGACAGAGCCTCATATTTACTCCTAGAATAACCATAAACATTGCATGAATGCAGTGACATGCCCTGTGTCTGCTGCTGGTTATTTCCTGGAGCCTGGAGCCAGACACTTGGCTGTGCACTTGCGAGGCAGCTCCCTGAGATCACACTGGGACTGGTCTTGCAGAGAGAGCTGCTGGCCTGCAGCAGTGACTGCATCTTCCGTGTTAATCTGGGAGCTCTGAAGCCTAAATAATTAGCAGTGCTCAGTCTGAAATTGGACAAGATGCAAAGTCCTAACTACATGATGTCAGAAATTTATTATTTAGAACTTTATTGTAAGAGATGATATTAAATAGTTATTCACAATGATTCTTTATGAGAGGGGAGGGCAATGTGGAAGCTCCAGGCAGGTCCCTGTGTGCTGTGTCCTTGTACAGTGTTGCCCAGGCCAAAGGGCTACAGGAGATACCTGGACCACTTCTCACCCAGGTGGGCATTTGTCCAAAAGTTCTCCCTAGACCAGATCAAAGGGACAATTTTCACTTCTGTCTGGCCCACCTACTTCCCTAGTGATGCAAAATAGCCATGTTGGAGGACACAAGACTCCTGCTCATGCAGAACTGTCCCATACAACTGTTCAAGGCTGTTAGTACCATCAGACTAGTTTGGGGGTGCCTACCTGAAACAGGACATGTGATCTGCCTTCCCTGGCACCCTTGGTGTCCAAGTTACTTGTCTACCAAAGATCAAATAACTAAAAAGTTTCCTTGTTACTTGCAGTGGACCATGTCCACATGAATTAAAGTGCTACTTCGGTTCATTTCTTAGCACTGTGTTTGTTCACACCCTTTCTCCCTCACCTCTTTGTGTGGTAAAATACCAAAATGATGGATTCAAGGCCAATGTGATGCTGAGATGAGTGACAGCAGCAGGCCTAGAGGCAGCTTGGTGCTGTGCTGCAAATGCTCATGACAACTTCCTTTCCCTGGGGATCTAGAGTGATCCAACCCCTTTCTAGTGCTCTCGGTGGCCATATACCAGAACTGAATAAACACTCCAGGCCAGATATGCAGGACTGCATAGGGCACTGTTCACATATTTATTTCAATGGGAATTAAATGCATGTATAGCTTTCAGCCTTGCTTGTGCTCTCCCATTAGGGACATGTAATTGGAAACATGGGCTTTGCTAAGTGTTGCAGGAGGTTTTCAGGATTAGGCCTTTAAATCTCATTGTTTCAATCAAGCAGACAAATATGAAATTGTGTTCTCTCATCCTCTGGCCAGTTGTGTGGAAAGGAGTCCCTGGATTTGCACAGTGTTGGGAGGCATCTCAGTAGTTATCATGGGAGCTTGTCATCCCCCAGCCTGGATGAAGAGATGCTGCATGGTTCAGCTCTGCTGCCTGCTGCTCAGCACCATGCCAAGGCGGGAGGGAGAAGTCCCAAATTATATTTCCATTTCTGGAATTTTCCTTCCTATTGACATTTCTTTTTAGTTGGTGCCAAGCAAAAAAGCAGTAAGTTGTTGCTCAAACAGCCTTCTTTTGGCTCTCCAACAGCATGAAGTGCCACGTCTCCTAAGAACCATCCAGTTGCAAGCAAAGTGCAGTTGGCCAGGCACTGTCTCCAAAGGCTGAGGGGGGCTAGTATCTCTGCCTTTTGGTGTGTAGAAATGTGCAGGAGGTGAATCTGAAGGGTTAAAGATGTGTTCTTGGGTGGGTTGGAAGGATTTAGGATGTGACTTCCCCTCCATGTGAAAGGGTAAACATATGTCAGATGATGCATAAGCTGTTTCTGGTGCAAACATAATATCCTCCCAAAGATGCATTCAGGTGATATGAATGGCTGGACACAGGGAGTCACAAAACGTGCTTGTGAGAAAACGAAACCTCAAAGTTTTGTGCATCAGCCTGAAAACTGAATCCAGGGTGCAGAGGCTCTGCTGGAATATAACCTTGCAGTCTGTTCAAAAGCAATTTAAAAACAAAACAGAATCAAGTATTTGCTACCGAGGTTCTGATGCAAGAAAATCTTCTACTAGCTTCACAAGAGAAGGAGTGGCTCCTGTCATCATCCCTTTATCCACTAAAGTCTCTCCACTTTCTGCAGCTTTGTTGTTCCCTTCTCCTCATCCTCTGCTCTCCCCTCCTTACAGTGCCATAGGGATGTGAGCATCCTCTCTGTGTGCTGGGGTATCCCTGACTCTGCTCTGGACTTTGGTTGAAGGTATGATGCCTGACTCCATAAAACCAGGTCAAAAGGATCAGTGCTGAGACATTCACATTTACTGTGTGTGAATGAAACTGATCAGCAGTTCTTTAGATAGATAATAAACTATCCAAAGTGTGTAAACTATCCAGCATATGTGAAATTATTATGGAAGTAATCATAAGGCACAAAGGAGCTGTGGCTAACGAGGGGTGCCCTGGCTATTGAAGCAACTGAGGTATGCATGTCCCTTGTCACCCCTGCAATGGCTTTAGCCGAACTTTTTTATTTCCAGGGACAGCTATCTTCACCCATTTCCTCTTCTGTCATTGTTATCCTGGATCCAGTCCCCTTAACTGCAAAAAAACCTTGACACTGAGAAATGGAACCAAGACTTTCTCAGATCTCTTGAATATAAAATACCTAAAAATAGACCACAGGAACAGTTTTACACTTGAAGAGCAAAATCATGTAAAAATGTTTTAATGCAAATTTGGGTCCTAATTATTTTCCCTCACTAACAGGCAAACAAAACATAGTTTTGCTGTGTGAATAACAAGTCTGAAACACTCAAGGCTCATCCATTTAGAACCTTGTGTTTTCCTTCCTCTCCTTAGGCCTTTACTGAGAGAGCAGAGAATCAAACTATTAAATGCCCCCATTAATTCTGCACCCTTCATTACACCAGGAAATGCCAGCTGGTTCAGCTGGATGGCCCCACGTTAGTGCAATGAGTCAAAAGATCTAAACTGGGCAAAAGTCAAGTGTCCTTAACTGAAAAAATACTAGAGAAGTGCTATAGTTAAAATACTGTGTTTCAGAGCACTTGTTAGATCAGGATCATGTGATCAGATTATTTTAGAGTTGGCTAAAGCGCACAGAAATGTAGGCAGTGTTGTCAAAGGATCTTGTGTTAGTAGCAGGGACTTATCCAGGTAAGAAATCACTGTCACATCTGCACCTGTGTCCAGGAGACCTGTAACTCTTATTGTTTTGTTGTTACAGGTTAGACTGCAGGTCAGTTGGGGTTGATTGCGACCTATATGTTGTATCCAAAAGACATCTGGTGTTACATCGGAGTTTTCAGATGGTATTTCTTGGCATTCCATAAGTTGTTCTACTATGTTGGCTGGTAAAGCAATGGCCGTAGCTATTGGAGTATTTGCTGGAATAATAAGCAGGGAGTTCCATGCCTGTACTAAAACTTTTAGTTCTTCATTGTAGTTTGCTGAAACAATAGATGGAAAAACTACAAGTCCCAAAATGCGATTTCTTTCTTTGCCTATAATCAGAAAGTCTTGTCTCTTTTGTAATGTCCTGTCACTCCTGTGGATACTGCAGCATGGCAATCCAGGCTGTCCTGCCTAAGCCGCTATCATTCACATCTTCTTTCCTAATGAATGGTGCAGTGCATCCACTGTGCCAGCAAGGGCTTCTCAGCTGTGAACAGACCTAAGACCAGTTTGAGTCAAAAGGTCTGAGTTGGTTCTGAGTGTGTTTGTGGGTGTAAGCCTATATATGTGGATTTGCCCTACCTACAAGTTGGTACAAGAGAGCTAATCACTCCTATCACCTGTGTGCTATTAGCTCACTGGTAGGGAAAACAGGGTGGACAACAGGGTATTCTTAAAATCCCACATGACAAAGCATGCAAAGGCCATTCCAGGACATACACAGAAGGATTTCTGTATGTCTGCCTCTAAGCATTGTAGAAATATCCAAAGTATCAGGCTACATGCTTGCTGGGGAAAATATGTGGTAACCACCCTGCTTCTTTTCTTCTGTGAGTGGCGAGGAGCAGAGACATGAGCTGGCAGGGGCTGGTGATTGATACATTGTGTCTGTGCAGATTAACACACTGTGCTAGCTCTTTGGTGTCAAGTGCTTTTGTAGCCTCAGATTTTTATTTTTCATGGACAGATGCCCAAATGATGGCCCTGATGGAGAGGCTGGGGTCACAGCTGGAGCATCAGCTCCCTGCAGTGGAGGCGTTAGCAGTCCTCCTCTTCCACCGTGTGCTTCATTCACCCCTTGGGTCTGGAGGCTGCTGCAAACTGCACTGTGTTGCTGGGAGCCTGGGCTGGTGCCACTGCCCCAGCCTTGTGCAGGATCCCTGTGCTGGGATGGCAGCATGTGTCCATCTGGGTGCTTGATCACAGCTGCTTGATTTTAATCTGTTGACATATCCAAGGTAGGCAAAAGAAGAAGCTGTGCTTCCTGCAGAATGCCACCTTGAGAGCCACACAGGACTTCTGCCTACAGTGAGAGGAAAGGAGGAAATGGCCTTAATTTGAGACAGAGGAGGTTCAGATTAGATACTAGAAAAAAAAAATTTAGGGTGGTCAGGCACTGCAGTAGGTTACTCAAGGAAGTCATGGAGTCACCATCCCTGGAGGTGTTTAGGAGGTATCTGGATTTGTCACTGGATGATGTGGTTTAGTGTTTTAGGGGTTCCAGTAGTGCAGGATTGATGATTGGACTGGGTGATCTTGACCATCTTTTCCAGTTGTGATGATTTTATGATTCTGTGATAGGCCCTGGAGAAAAGGAGGGTATGGAGGCAAAGGTACCTGGAGTGCTCAGGCCCCCCTCGTGCTTTCCCTATGAATAAGTAAAAACCTGTGCTCTTTTGACCCCCATACAGGATGTCTGAATTTAGTAAGTAAACCGTAGGCAGCCCCAGACAATTCAATTATAGAATGTCACTTGGCTCTTAATCACAGATGTGTGCCTATAGTCAATGCCCTTTGGTATTGTGACAATTTCAGACTTCTTCCCACCTTATTTTCCTCTCTGAACAGCTAAAATAAAAATATTGAGCGAGTCTTAAATAAGCTAAAGCTTGTCAGGAAGATCTGATAGTGTATCAGAGCTGAGCCAAAAGCTGTATGCGTATAATATGTATTGTCAGTTATTAGGCCCTGCTTGAGCAGCAAAAAATTGTCATCTGCTTTGTAGCAAAAATGTAGAAGCAATTGTGGTCTGCTCCTGGAATTCTCTGTATTGGGACAGTAACATTTTACAGTGGTTGACAGGACAATAATATTTTACAATGGTTGACATTAAGGCAGATGATACTGACTACACTTCATTAGCTTGTTGCAAGTGAGTATTTTAGGTTTCTCAAAGAATCACTGGCAAAGGTATTGGCAAAAGCAGGGTTAATATAAAAGTGAAAATGTAACAAAGTTCATTCATAAGGTTCACTGTGATATTTACTAGATGGTTAAGGCACACAGAGAAAATTTGTACTAAAATCTAAAATTGATGTCTAAAACTAAGTCAACCTCAAATTATCTTCATGGAGACTGGGGATGGAAAAGGGGTAACCATGGGAAAGGGTAAGGATAAATTCACAAGGTTTGAAGTGGACCCTCTTGCCAAACTTAGCCCCAGACTTGACCCGTTCTTTAGGCCTAAAGGTTCTAGCAGCACTTAAATTTCACAAGACTTAATCGAAAGTCTAATTTAAACATTTAGAAATAGATTCTATAGAATTTGCTATAAGCATTTACAGTAACGCACTGTTATGCCTAACTTAATTATTAATTTAACATACCTAAGAATCTAATATAGGGACATTCATAGTATATTTGCTAGATCATATTCCCATTCATACGCACACAGTACTAAAGAAGTATGTACAAAGTATATACCTGTGAAGAATTGCCCCTGAGTTCAGTGAAGTACTCACATCAAATGCCTTTGTATCTTCTTGACAGTCAAAGAAGTGTTGAGCCTTGAGGAGTGGTGGTGTCAGCCCAGGCTTCATTTTTGGCTTTTAGCAGTGGTCCTGCAAGTGTAGTGATCCTGAGAGTTCACTAACTCTTAGAGGAGTCCCACTCAGAGGGAGGTGCTGGTCACTGCCCCTGTGGTCCAGGAGAGCTCAAAGGGTCTCACTTTAAGGCTGCTGTTTACAGGGTGACAAGAGAAATTGGCTTTAGTCATAGTAATTTTACAAATTGGCCACAATTTGGGTCACTAACTTTCTTTGAAAGTTTGATAACAAAAATGTTGTTCCACTTGGACTGTTACTCAGGCAGCAAAAATAAGTTTTCACAGCTGTTTATTAGAAACTAAGAGCTTGTTAGAGGGCACTTCCTCTTGGGAGCAGACAGTGTTCCTGATAAGGTCAAGAGGAGCTCAGCTCAGGTGCTGTTCATGAAGGCCAAAGCCTAGGAAGCATCACAGGAGTGGGAGGGAGGATGCACCATCACACAGTTTAAGATGGCACTAAAATAGGATTTGGTGCTGACCAACCTTTTTAAAGTTTCACAACCTTTGCATGTTTGGTCAGTAGTGGATGAATCTGTAGATTATTAATAACTAAGCAGAGAAATGTCTGACTGCAGTTTTGAAGTGGTACCTTATAGCCAAGTATGTAAATATGTACAGCTTATTGGACAAGAAAGCTTCAAAGTGGTGCAAAGGAGGCAGTCTCCTTTTAGTCAAGGGTTCAAAGGTCTTCAGCCACAGGCTGAGGATGGAAGAAGGCTCAGGAGCAACATGAGTAGCAAGGATTCTCAGGTATTTAATGAAATCAATTGATCCATGTAATGAATTTGATCAATTTTCCATAAGGGAATGTGATTACACCTATGTACATTAACAACCACTTTGACTCACAAGGCCACTAGCAGCAAGGCAGTGCTCTCCACTGCTCATGGGGCTGTGCTGTGTGACAGTCAGCATGCCATCTTTGGTCAACAGGAGCTTGAGCAGGCAGGGCTGCAGGGCAAGGCTGGCAGTAATTGAGAGCATTTATGAGGAGATTTTTGTGATTTGTTTGCACAATCACAGGAGCTTTGTTTTCAGACCTCGGTGGTTGTAGGTAGCTCTGACCACTGCAAATAAAGAGCTGCACTGCATAATTCTTTGATTTGAGTATGAGCAAAAAGAAATTGATTTGAAAGCTTTTTGAAGGAATAATCAGCTATGTCAGGCTGTGCAGACAGTCCTCCTGACATAATGGGCCACAATAGGAAATTCAAATAGTTCACTATCGTCACTGCCAAAGCCTCCCCTTGTGGTCCTGACCCTGTACTCTGTGCATTTGCTTTCTGCACGCTTCACCTGCAGCTGTGAAGGAAATTACTACAAATAGGAATTAAAGCTATTTTCAAACTGTCACTGCTTCTCAGTCTCCTGCAACTTGTTTTCCATCTATTCCTCCCCATAGCCTTCCTTCTGCAGGTGTGGGAGAGGGTTCCTTTGCTTCTCCTGATGGGGCTGTCTCCTTGCCATCTGACATCTAGGCAGCCTCTTCCAGCCTCTGGCTGTGGTCAGTACTAGTATGTAAGGAAGGCCTTACAGTCCCTAAGGGTGACTGTAAAATAGATCCCACAAAGTTTAGCTTCCCCCACACCTCCAGTCCAAGGTATGCCACAGACTTAATTTAGGCATCCCTCAGTCTTTTTATGTGAAATATAATGTAGCCATGATAGTCATATTATTTATTGTTTATCCTTTCTCTGATCCCCCAGAAGTTCTTGGCCTGAATTTTATTTAAAGACAGTTAGTTCCATATCTTAATTATAAACTATGGACTGGGAAAAAAACCCCCAACTTTTAGTGCTTTAAATCCGTCCCTTTCTTTATTGGCTGTTCTTATGGTAAAGCTAAAAACAAATGGGAATGCCAAGTGTCTCTGCTTTGTACTTCATGTTGTTCTGCATCAACATCAAACTGGCTCTGCTCTCATCCTCAAACTTAAATACTTGCTTTCTTTTTGGGAAATTGTTTCTGCTCCTTCTCATTAGCCATGCATGGACCCAGACCAGAAGCACTGGTGGCTGCTTGAGCAGTGCCATTCATAACCTATCACTAAGTTCAAATGGTCCTTTTCCTTCATCCCATGGCGTTCATATTTTCCTTGCCCTTCTGACAGTTGCTATACATCTTGCTATACATCTAGTCACCTGCAGAGTCAGTCACTTTGCAGATTGTCCTCTCCTCTGGGTCACTGCATGCTCAAAGTAAACACTTCAAAAATTATGTATGAGGAAGTAGGGGCAGATAGGGCCCTTCTGCCTCCTTATGTACTTGCTTTAAATATTGCTGCTAAAAGTAAGTGAAGAAAAATGTGAAAAGTGTAATTTAGTGTGCCCCGAGAGGGGGGTGCCATTCTTCTCCAGCTTTGCTGATCTTCCAACCTAATTCACTCACGCCCAGAAAAGCTGTCTGCACTTACTCCTTTTCTTTAATTGAGAAGAATGCAGCCAGCAGTCTCAATTCATGCTGAGACCATCCCACTCAGCTGTCAAACCCCATGGGAGTTGCCATGTCCTCTGCAGCCCTAAGCCCCTTTCCCAGGGGCTAAGTGCTGCCACTGATGGGTTCCTGATGCTCTGGTGCCTACAGCCATGAGCAGTGCTTGATTTATGGAGCCTGGTGAGAGCACAGAGCCCTGGTGGCGTGAAAACAGGCTTGGATGCATCTTGACAGCCCAGGGTTTGCAGTGCTGAGGGATCTGCCTGCTCTTCTAGGTCAGCCACTGATCTGTTGTATGATGGGGGGAAGTCTTGGATTTTTTTTAATGAATTGCAGATTTTAGAGTGCCTTTCAGTAGATGAGCTGTCCCTTAGGTACACCTGGAAGAACTATAGCTTGGTCTTACTTGACTGTGGTGCAACTGGAATGTAATGAACTATAATAAAAATACCAAGTTGCTTGTCAAGCAAAAAACCCAGCTGCTTGGTATTAATGTTTTCAAGAAGTAATTTTGTGCCCAGTGTATACTGACAAAGTATTTTTGTTTGTGCTAACACTGTATAATAAAATTCTTGGAGAGTTAATAAATAGGGAAGGGGCTTTTTGTAGTGGTTATTGTTGTTGGGTGGCTGTTACTGAGCACAGCAGTGCATCTCCTGTAATTTCAAGAAGGTCGAGTGGAGCTGTGACTGATGCCGTGCAATGGTGAATGATACAATCTCTCCAGTATTGAAACCAGCTGTTGGAACTTGTACCCACACAGCCCCTGAGTTTGCAAGGGGAGAAAAAAGAAAAAGCAGTTCAATGCAATAATCAAGAACAAGGCATCAGCCTTTTCCTCTAGGCTCACTTTGCACAAGTGCTGTCAATTAGAATTTGAGATTTCTCAGCCAAGGTGCTTCCTGCAGAGGGAGGCGGGAGAAGCACGGCTGATTGGGGCATGGATGTAATTCACAGTAACAAATGAGCTGTGGCATTGCTTGGGCTGAGAGAAAGGTTTTACCAGTGCTGATGGTGGATTATTTGTGTATTTAAATTCTGTTGCAAGTTAAACAGACATGGAAACCTCTGAGGATATTCATGTTTCCACACTAGGTGTAGTAGTTATGTAGCAAATGGATTAACTGCAGGTTTGCACCAAACATGCAAAAACAAATTAGAAATAGGGAAATACAAACACATTTTCTCATTAGGGGATATAAGTATGTGCTGACTGTAGTACAAATATAATTTTTATTCCATTTGTGTAACCTTTGGTATTTTAATGAAGTCCTGTTCCTGTGTACAGCGTATGGTTCACTGTCAGATAATTTAACACTAAGAAAATCTGTCTTGAATAAATTAGAATATATTTGCAAATTAATTGGTTAATTAGATTTTAGACATCTCTTGAGGACAGGAGAGAAACAGATGTGTGCAAAAGCCACACAGATAGTTTGGGGATGAGTGTTTCTTGTAGGGTTTTATCACTCAGTTTGTGAAAAACAGCCTTTCACAAGTGCCAAAGATTAAAATCTCTTGGCTTTAAATGCAGAACATTAAACTCCAATTTCCGTGGTGCTACTGATTTTTTCTGGGGCAGAGGCAGAGCCATTTGGACCTGTTTGCTGAATGACTGCATTCAGAATATGCTAGGTACCTCTTGAGCTGCTTTTTTTTCTAGGAGTATCCATGAAGCCGTCTGGAAATCCTCTGAACTAAACACTGGCAGATCAGCAGAGAGATGCCAGCTGGCATCATGGTGAAGTCAGGCAACTCATAAGAAGAAGCAGGTCTAAGATGGAGCCCAGGATTTAGAAGAACAGTCACCGAAGAAGGAAAACTGACAGGGCAGGTTTTTTTCTCAGCTACATCGGTGTAAATCCAGAGCAACTCCACTGAGATTCACACCAGAGTAACTGAGAGCAGAATCTGGCCAACATCATCCACCTGACCTCAGGAGAGGGCTCGGATGGAGAATAATTCCCTTACCTTCCTCTTACAAACCTTTTGCACCTGAGTTTTAGAGAGGCACTAATTCAATTTTACTCAGTTTGGGGACAGGCATAGTACAATCATATGGTAACCACTGATTTATTTTTACTGATTGGTAAAAGTAGAGATTCTGCTTTAAAAAAATACACTTGTGTATTTATTATTGACTTAGACCCCTTCAGAAACAAATTCTGAGCAAATCTTCTTTGGAAACTGAGGAAATTCAAATTTTAAGGGCTCAAGTTGGTGCAGAAGCTGTGTAGGAGAGGATTTTCAGCTTAAAAGCAGTTCAGCAGCTCCCTGCAATCTGGGCTGATTCTAAGAGCAGCAGTGGTGGGTAGCTGGTGCCGCTTGCATCCACTTTTCAGCTCTGCCAAAACAGTGCTGCAGTCTAAGCCCAAACCAGAGGACATTGATCAGTCTCTCTTGGAAGACAGCCGGTGATCCCATTACTTTGTTTTTGCAGTTTTATCTCCAGGATCCCATTCTGGGTGTGTTCAGAACCATTTGGCAAAATCCTCATCGTTAAAAGCAATATTTGCAGTGTACAGTAGGACAAACAAGAGGCCATTTGCGTGCGTCATCGATCATTTTACAAACAGTCCTCGGGCTACGCACAAGCTCGCCCGGTGCTGGCTGTTCAGGGTCACAATGCAGACGTCAGAGGCAGAAGTGCTTTTCCTGCTGGTGTAACCTCTGTTAGGCACCAAGGCCCTGATGCTGCTGGAAGAACCTTCGAGTCATGTTCTTTCTTTGACCTTGGTGTGTTTTTCTAAGCAACGGACAGAGCAAAGTAAAAGCCTTGTTGCTGTCCACGTGTGAAAACTACAGCCAGATTTTTCAAACTCCAGAGGCTGAACCTCCAGGGCTGCACAGGAGGCACCAAAGGAGGCCATAGGGTTGCTGGGCACAGGCACTGTGTGTCCTTGGCCTGGTGCTGCTGTCAGCATTCACATGCCTTCAGGAAGAGAGCGCAGCTTTTAAAAGGGTTGTTGTAGCCTGGGATATGCAAAAACCTGGCCGTGATGACCTCGATGCAGTATTTAAGAGAGCATCTGGGCTGGCCCCTGAGGGCAGCGTGACTGCAGTGTGCGGGGAGGAACCTGGTGTGGCTGGATCGTGCCAGCAGACTGCTGTCCTATCCTTTGGAGACCCAGCCACTGCTGGGTCCCAGCAGCCTGTGGGGATGTCTCTGCTGGGTGCTTGGCCTTTCACTCCTGGTTAACCCCAGAGCCCAGCTCTCCTTTGGCAGGCAGGGAGCTCCTGTTCCTATGTAGTATGCCTGTCTCCTGAGCCTGCTCCCTTCTGTCCTCAGCACTTCTTTCCTCCCCTGTGCAGCAGGGCTAGCAAGACAAGGTGAGACAGGTTCCCACTTCTAGTGGGATCTGGTTTGTATCACTGGGGAAGCAGCACTACACCACCATCCATGCCTGGGGTGCTGTGGAACAGTCAGCCAGAGCTGCCCTTCCCTCCATATGTAGCACGTGCAGAGTAGTTATGTTCCTGAAATTTTAAGTAAGAGTGTAGATGCATTAAGACCTGAGGCTAAGAGTGCTGGTTTGCAGCTGTGACGAGTATAAACAACTACAGAAAATGCCCATGGACATTTCCCTGCAGCATTCATCTGAATGCACAGTGTACTGGTTCCTTGGGCAAAATTAATTTGCACATTTGTCAGGAGTCTGGGGGTTGAGGAGTGACCCAAAAATTACCAGCTATGATAGAATTGACCGAGCAATGGGTTAATATCATCTGCCATAGCTTTTCTATGGGACTTTTGTCAAATCTCTGATTCAAGCAATATTTTCTGAAGCTTTTGACATTTGTGGCAGCACTGGGACAGACAGTAAGGTCGTGTGTCACTTTAAAGGCTTAATTTTTTCCAGATTGCTCACAAAACTGGAGCTGAAAGCTCTCTCATGAATTTCTTGGGGAATCTGCTGAGGCAGCAATTATGTTAGCCTTCAAAACTCCATGGAAAAGGTCACCACAGAACCATGCCAAACCTGTCAGGCTGAAGGAGAAGGGGCTGAGAGTCTGCTTTCTGTGCTGGCTGAGAGCTGAGAGACACCTGTGAAACCGCAGCCAGCTTGAGATGCCATGGTGTGGGCAAAACACAAATGGCACATCTTCTTGCGTGGTCAGGTTTCTGTCAGAGATGTACTTATTCACTAGAGCAAGAAAGCCCAAAGCAGAGGAAGGTATAAACCAAAAAATCCCTGTATTTGAGAGATGAGATTGCAGTGCTCAGACCTTTCTCCCCTCTTAATACAAACTAATGTGGAGCTGCAGAAGAACAAGGAGCTGCTTGCAAATTTATTTCTCATTCTTTCTCCATTTCTGCAAACCTCCCACAACAGAATATTAATTTGTGAGGAGAAACTAGTTTAAAACAAGACATCTCAGTGCAAAAGATAATAAACACTTAGGTCCCCAGCTAAATTTCAAAGGTCTTGGTAGGTTTTGTATAAGAACTGACTGCATTACGAGGCAGAGATCATAAACCTTTGAAAGGCAGAGGGAGGAGAAAAGAAAATATTCCGCATAGGGAAAATGTGATTGTGTTAATGACTTTGCTAATCCCTAGGCTTCCAGTTTTATCCATTCATGCTTTCAGCATCTGCAGATGAACTCGGGAGGGCTTCAGTAATCCATTAAAACAAAATAATTTTAAATTTTCCATCTAGGGATAATAATTTATTGGTTTGGGGTTTTCCCCCCTTCTTCTCTGCTAATTTATGAATGCCTCTCTTAAGCTTGCCAAAATTATAACCTTGATACTTTATTTGGGATGATCATCCCTGTGGAAAAGTCTTGTGAAGAATTTCATAGGAATAGAACCAGTTGAGATCTATAGAAATAAAATATTGATCTTAGTAAAAAAAAAAAAAAAGTCACGTTTTCAACTGTCTGTCCATCAGATGAATAATTCTTCAGTAAGATGAATGTGTTGGTCTGAAGTAGAAAAATCCTGAAGGTTATTTGTTATGAAGTATAAGCTCTTATTTAGTCTTACAGAATTTGTTGTACCTCCAGTTATGTGATCTAAGTAGTGCTTGGGCTGCTTATCAGAAGATACCCCCAGGCATTTGAGTGCTAATGTAATTGGGCAAAGTTTACATGATGGAATATTGGAGGTAGAGGTTTTGTATGCAGGACTGTGAAAAAGCACCAGATACTAGTAGCTTTTACAGAAAATGGAAGGCCAGATGGACCAGGAGATTACTCTGTCTGATCTCCTGTGCAGCCCGTTCTGTGTCACCTGCTTTACCCCATGCTGCATCCAGTAAAGCAGGCTAAGTTACAGTTTGTCCTCTGGTTAGGCACTTCCGATTTCAGGAGATCACTTAATGGAGGAGCCACCATCTCTCCTGGCAGCTTGGTCAGTGCTTAAAATACCTTCAGTGCTGGGCATTACTACAGATTTCTATTGATGTTTGTTTCACTTTTAACTTCCACCTCTTGATTCTTGTCATGCCCTTTTTCAGCAGGTTGAAGAACTCTTGCTTCCTTTTATTTTTCTCCCTGTAGAGCCACTTACATGCTATAATCAAGCCACTTCTTCCTCTTCTCACTGATAAGCTGAACAAGCTGAGGTCTTTCAGTCTCTCTCAGAAGGGTATTTACTACAGTCTTTTAAATAACTTCTCTGTCCCTTTTCTCTGTCTTCAATTATTTACCATCTATATAAAATGTGGAGATGCTAGCGCAGTGTATTTTCTGTTGTCTGCCTCACTGATTCCAGGTACAAAGGGACAATTTCTTCTCTGTGTGTACAAGGCTGATGTGTCTAAGGATTCATTTGCTCTTCTGTAACAGCCTTAAGCTGCTTGTCCACACTGACCCTCTAATCCTATACAGAATTGTTCCTTTCTAAGGTAAAAAGTCTTGTTTCAGATGCCAAGCATTATATTTTGGTTTGCTGCATTTTATAGTCTCTTAAACAATATGTAAAAAATGTCTGTGCTACATGAGGATGCTCCAGAACCCTGCACCTTTTTAGCCTCTAATGTTGGCAAAAATTGCTGACACACCTAATACATGATTTGAGGCACTGCTGTAGGAGAATGCCTGTATCACAGCCCATCTGGAGGCTGAGAAGGGCAGCTGGGGGAGAACAGCTGCTCGGAAGTTTGTAGGGAGAACTCGAGGTCTTGTTTATACCCCTTGGGGACACAACACACGAAACCCAGACTCAGCTGGGAACTGTGCAGCCTGTTCTCCTACTAGCAGAAGGGGCTGAAGTTACAGTTTTTGAGAGGCAGGAAGGTTACCCTGCTAAAGAAGCCTCTTTTACAGATGTCTTTTCACCAGCTCTGTGCTTATCACCGGAACTTCAAAAATAATATTAAATATTTTAAAACTAATACCAGCATTAACACACCTGTATAAAAAAGCAGTCCAGTTGCATGTTGCACTGCATCATTCCATGGCCTCTCTTACAGTCAAGGCTTTTTCCATCCATCTGTTGGCTGTTAACATTTGGCTGAAGAGCTGTTGTTCCTCTGACTAATCTCATCACTGCTGGCATCCTCTCGTAAAACCTTTTGTCTGGACAGTCATGTTTTCCTTGGCAATCTGCAAAGCACACCAGATCATAGGTCCCTCTGCACACTTGTATGCTGATGCCTTTCCCTTTCCATTTGTCCTTGCACCTTCATGGCTGGAGGAGATATTAAAGGCAGGGCAGGGCTCAGGGAGAGAGCAAAGGGCTTTTTACGGCAGGCAGTGTCATTCTGGCCCTGCTCACTTCCCTGTGGGGCTAGAGGAGGTGTCTGGCAGTGTTCCAGGGATGGGGCTGGTAGAGCTGCTCCCTGCTGTAAGTGTGGTGTAGGTGTGCTTCAGATACTGGCCCCAGAGCAGAGTTGCAAATACACTTAAGAGTACCCCTGCTCTCCTACAGCTCATGTGAAGTGTTCCAGTGTTTCACAGATCACAGGAGAAGGTGCCAACATGTGTCTAACCTGATCTGCGCTTCTCATTGGGGTTCTGGCTACAAAACCTACCAGCTTTAGATTTCCTTGCTGAGATATAAAATTTCTCATGGTTAAAGCTTTATTTGGAGTGGAAATGCCTCTCTGCCAGAGAGGGAGTCCTTTCAAGTCTGCACAAACTAGTAAGTAATTTTGAGACAACTGAATTTGTCGGTTTCTTTAAAGAAACATAATTACTTTAAAATGACAAACTGTTCCTTTTGTTGATAAATGTTTTATATCTTTGCTGCTATGCCTGAATAGTTTGTGTAAATAATTTATTAGCTTGCAAACAGACGTAGCATGTTCAGGCAAACACTGCCCAGCGGGGCAGGAATGCTAAAAAGAGGAAACAGGGTTGTGAGCAGTGCTGAGCACGGAGAGCAGGAGTGGGCGTCAGTAGGGACAGAGAAGCACCATCTGCAGCTCGTAGGCTCAGGCCCATCATAGCTCAGATGCCTGACACTGTGTGAGGCACTGGAGGTACAGATGTGAGCTGTCAGGCAATCACCATCAGTAGGTATGTCCATGGGATGTTAGGAGCAAAGCAACAGTGGTGCTCAGAGCTATGAAATGGTCTGATTTAGTGTTTGGCGTTTAACATTTTCAGACTGATTTTCTTGTTTTGCATGCTTAAGAAGAGCTCTCCTTCAGTTTGCTGTGGTTGGTTATTCCTCTAACTTTGTTCTCAAAATGGGCCTTGATTCTTGAAAAGAAATTTGGCAAAAATCATATGTGAGGTTCTTTTAAGTGTTAGGGCAGGGTCAGGCATGAGAAGAAGGCTAAGCACATGCATCAGTGGTTTCCAGATGAAAGTCCTTTGTAAATAGTGTGGAAGTGTGTGCATATAAGTATGCATGGATGCAAACGTGCTTCTGGGGTTTTTTAGACAGCAATTTTTCTTAAAAGTCCTGTGTATCACAGTGGGGACTTACAGGACCATAGGAAGGTTTGGGTTGGATCTTAAAATATCATCTAGACCAATCCTCTGCTTTGGACAGGCCATCTTTCAATAGATCAGATGACTCAAAACCCCAACCAGTCTGACCTTGAACACTTCCAGTGACTGGGCATCCTGAACTTCCCTGGGCAATTTATTCCAGTGTCTCAGCACCCTCAGTATGAAAATTTTCTTCCTTGTATCCAATCTAAATTTAGCTTTGTTCAGTTTGAAACAATTATCTCTTATACCT
Organism: Cettia cetti; assembly: GCA_013401135.1. Lineage (NCBI taxonomy): Eukaryota > Metazoa > Chordata > Aves > Passeriformes > Sylviidae > Cettia > Cettia cetti. The sequence continues at coordinate 35,100 of VZUI01020710.1, forward strand.
TTTGAAAGAGCATAAAACTCCTTCCAGCCTTACTGAATGTAGTATAGACACTCTGCTCTGGTTCAACATCAACCATTGGAGTTGCCTCAACAACACTGTGGAAGGTAAGAAACACCTAATAAAAGCCAGCTGCAGTTCTAAACTGATGCTTAATGGCATGCAGCTCACTCCAGCTGAGGAGGAGAGGAAAGTGGCTCCAAAGGGCACTTGGTGATGCAGAAATGAAGAGGACCAGTGCACTAGTTATAGATGCCTTTTTTGATGATAAAAACAAGAGAGAACTTGGGTTTTACTGTAGTCAGCAGAAGTGAGAAAGCACAGAGAAAGAGCAGATCCGCAGAGTGACAGATTCCATTTTACCTGGACACTCACACTGAAGCACAGTCCTAGTTCTCAAACACACATGGCATGGCCTTGATTTGGCTTTATCTTAGCAAAACTGTGAATGGGTATAGGAAGCATCACCAAAAAACTTTTCATCACTGGATTTTTCCTGCTATATTCTCTTTTCTTTCTCTTAGAAAATAAAAATTATTTTAATACTGACTGTTGGCTGCAATAAGAAAGAAAAATTGCTGTTTCCTGCCCTTCCAGAGATCACACTCCTCCTCTGCTTTATTGCAGAAGTTAGTCCTCATTAAATCCAGAAGATCAGCACCTGCTCTCAGCCAGTGGAAACCACCCTGGACAGTTAACAGTGCTGGGATTTTGCCCTAAAATTCAGAGCTACAAAACCAAAATACACAGAATTAGGGTTGTTCCCCCCTCCCCACTTTGTGTCCTAAACCTATTTTTGAGGTAGCTTTGTCTCATTTATAGAAAGGAGAAAGAAAATACTTGGAGGTCCCGAGATGAAGGCAAGTAGAAGAATTAATAACCAGCCAAAAGAATGAAGTATCTAGATGTGTTGTGGTGTACTGCTCCTGGCAACTAAGCTGCAGCTGACTCTGTATGAGTAAAAAATCTCTTCTCTGTTTCATTCAGAGTTGTTGCTTGGATTTGCTGAACTAATTTCTCCTCCAAGCATGGTCACATTTTAGGTCAGCATGCCTAGACAACATGGGGTTCTGCCAGCAGTTCCTGTGTAAAGTCCTTCTTTGTTTTTTTGGAAACAAATCCAGTCATTCATAGAAATGAACTCCTGCATAATTAGAGACAGCATTGCACATCATCTTTGCTTTCCATTTTTAGATGTTGTGTCTGGAGGACTATAACTTTTAAAGATGCCAAAGAGCCACTTAGGAGCTCGATAGCTGTAATGGGAAAATCTGTGGAGCTGAATAGAAAATGATAGGCTTCATAAGAACTATCCTAAATCGTTTGGTAAAGAGCTCAGCCAGATATTCAAAGCAAGAAAGAAACTATAACCCCTTCTAATTCAGTCTTCAGGGGGTTGTACTTTCTCTACTGTCCTGCTGAAGACCCAGTCCTACAGGCAGCTTAATGGAGAGGATGGTATTCTTTAGAAAGGAGTCCTCTGGTCCCTGCTGGGTCCAGTTATCAGACTGTTGCATAAATTGGTGCAGAACACTGATTTTATCCATCTTTTACCCTCCGGGGCCTGTAATCAACCTTTTTTTCCCTATGTTATTTAAAACATTCAGTGGCCACAGATACTGAAGTGTGAAAGTCTGGAAAACTGATCCTCTTTGGCATTTTTTAACCTCAAGTTTTTAATAAAGAGCTATTTAAAAATAATTAAGAAAGATTTGGAGGCCTTTTATTTTTTTGACAGGTAGGTAGCAGTCATCAGCTTCAGAGCCAACAGGTGTGTTGACAGGTGAAAGATCTCACAATAAGTCTTTTATATGTCTGCATGCTGAAGCTTTCAGGTATGTCCTGTAATCTCAAAATTAGAGTGGGTAGCAGATGAACTAAAATTTGTTTCTTTGTTCAGAAAATGCAGTGTAGATTTTTCTTTGTTTGGATCTTTAATCCAAACTGATGCTTTAATAACTTAAATTTCGGTAGTGGTTTGGTTTGTTGGATTTGGGTTGTTTTGTTTTTTTTTTTAAGTTAGACAACAAATCAATAAGAAAATTGTCCTTGCAGTGGGAAATTACTCTGAAGATGTTCACTGCTGGACTGTCACAGCATGTGAGTTTGGTTAATGGGAGTAGATGAAGCTATTTAGGACAAGTGTTTGACACTGCTTCACTGCTAGGAAAGGTCTAGAGTCCAAAGAAAGTCACTCTGTGAAGGACAGAATGGAATATTCCCAATTCTAAAAATAAGTATCATAGAATTACATAATTTTTTGTATTGGGAGGCATATTTTAAGATCATCTAGTCCAGCCTCTCTTCCATGGCAGTGACGCCTTCCACTAGACTGGGTTGCTCAGAACCCTGTCCAACCTGGCCTTGAACGCTTCCAGCATCCACAGCATCTCTGGACAATCTGTTCTTGTGTCTCATCACCCTCACACCATAAAAATTCTTCCATATGTCCAGTGTAAGTCCAATCATTTTTAATTTTAAAGCATTACTCTTGTCACAGGATGTCACATTATTTGTTACAGGATGTGGTAAGAAATCTTCTTTCCATCTTTCGTATAAGTCCCCTTTATATATTGGAAAGCCACAATAAGAACTCACTGGAGCCTTTTCCAGGCTGAACAGCCAAACTCTCAGCCTTTCCTAGTAGGAGAGGTGCTCCAGCCCTCTGATTGTCTCTGTGACCTTCTCTGGACTCACTCTGACAAGTCGATGTCCTTCTTGTGTTGGGAACCCCAGGGCTGGACACGGTGCTCCAGGTGGGGTCTCACCAGAGTGGAGTGGAGAGGGAGAACCATCTCCATAACCTGCTGGTCACACGTCTTTTGATGCAGCCCAGTATATTTATTAGTTCCCTGTTGAAACACCAAAGCAGACTATCAAGAGTTAATACTACTTTCAACTCACTCCTGCATTTTTCTATGCAGAATACTGAGGAACAAGGCTGAGCAGATGAAGCCCAAATTCAGGCTGCATGGTGGTTTCATTGGTGAAGGAGAGGTGCTGCTTTGTTCTCCTGCCAGCAGGCTGGGGATTTATATTAAAATATTCTAAAAGGAGTTTGTAATCTCCAGAAAATGGCAAGGTAGAGGTTCCGTAATGAGGCAAAGTGCTGGTGTAATTTATTGTTAGAAAAATCCTGTTAGAAAGTGACTGTCTGAGCCACTGGATCCTTAGTAGCTTGGTCTTATTTTTGCCTTGTAAGGGTCCAGCACCTTGGTGGTCAGTAAGTGCCAGCTGGGCACTTTGCAGACAAAGAGCATTCATACATGCTTTTGTCAGTTCAAAGGGCATGGCAGGGGAGGTGGGGCCAGGTAAAATCTTACATGTGGCTCTGTGTGTGCATGTTCCTGGGTGTGCATCCGCGCGTGCGAGCATCAGTATCACTGCTTTCCCACCCACCTGGAGGGAATTTGCAGTATGTGGGGCTGCACTTACATTCTTCACAAGATACAGGCGAGCACTGCATTTGCTTCTCTGTGGATTTTTCTTGTTCAGGCATGATGTGAGTTTTCTTGCTGCCAGCACAGTGAGGTGCAGCTGTGAAACAGGCACTCTTAGAGGACTTCAAAGCCTGGGAGCCAGTGTTTGGTTTTAGAAGAAGCACTACATGGTGCCATTAGCAGGTTGCTGGTAACTGGGGCATAACACTGCCTAGAGAGGCACCTCTGCAAGGTTTGCCTCTGACATGCCACTTACAAACCCACATTGGTACACTTGCTAAATAAGCAGTTATCTTTAAATATCAAATGATGTTGGTGAGACCACTTTAACTACTGTGTAAGACTACTTGTTCTGGGTGGTCTAGCCACTACACTGGGAGCCAGTTGGATAGCATTTTGCAATCCAAGTGTTGTGCATGCCTTGCATGCATCATATAGATTTACAGGACATTTTGTGTAAATATTTAGACAGAAATCTTTAGAGCATTTTTATTTGTTGGAATGCACATTGACTTTAATGGCTTGTGTATCCAAATGGTTTTCTGCATAATATTGAAGTGTACTGGATCCAGCAGTGATGTCACTGAAGACTTTTAAGACACTTTCAGTTTTAATGGTTACTGTCCATCTTGAATGTAAAATAAAGTTTCTTTAGCAGTGCATTAAAGTGAAAAGTCTACTTCCCTGTTTTTATTTGTTAATCCAACTTTCTGAACTGAAGATGCTGTCATGGAATGGAGGAAACAGTTGTGCTTTGCTATTAGTTGCTGTGTGCTTACAGGGTTTCATTTCCATTGCAAGGCCTAGTAGAATTGTGCAAAATTTTCAGATTGGGCTCGTGCTCATACCCATACGTGGCCGTTACCAGTGTTCCAAAGTCACTATTCACGCTGTTGCTGTAGTCAGACAGGAGCATCCGTGGAGTCCAGCAGCCTGGACAGTATGATGGCAGCGGCTGCAATAACGACCTAGACTGAAAGAAATATTCTAATGGCTGCTTTCAGCGCTTGGCAAGAAAATCCTTTTTATGTTAGTTTCAAGGTCGTCAGATATCATTATAGCCAAGTATTAAAAATTTCAAAGAAAGGAGGCAGTGTGTTTGATTTATAGAATAATTATCTAGGTTTCGCTCTAACTTGGCTTTGGCAATGGTTTTGCAAGCACTCGAAAATTAAATCCATTTTTTATGGCACTACAAGGTATTATCTCACAGCAAATGATAATTAAACACCTGTGAAATCAATTAGCCTTTTAAACAGGGAAAAAAAAGTTTTCCAATTATGTTTTTGCACCTCCAAACTTTCTAATTCCAGAACCAGCACTTGCAGAGCAGGAGATGAACTGCCAGTAGCCAGTTAACCGGCATTCAGATCACCCCAAAGCATTGCGCAGCCGTAAATCCAGAAGCAAGCAGTTCACAGTGACGGCACTCTTCCAAGCAGGATGCATGAGCCTTCCCAGCTCAGTCTTGGGCAGCTATCTATCTGACACACAGCCCAGCTGTCAGCTCTTCTACAAAGGCAGTTACTCACTTGGTGTTTTCAATGCCAAGTTTTACTTGACAGTTTATTTAAAAGCCAACATACCTTAGTGGAAACCAAGCAACAAGACACTCCCTGTGACTGAGTGGGGTTTCTTCTCAGCCTCTCCAGCCAGTACTTCAGAGCCATCTGTATTAAGAATTCACACATGGAAAAATGGCCAAATGGTTAATATCTGAAAATGTGTATACTGGAAAACTGGGAAACACTTACCCATTTACCCTTGTGTTAAAGATTTTACTGTCTGTCTTTGTTGTAATACTTCATATGATACAGAAACTTCTGGAAGATGCAGTGTGCATTCATGGGCTTGCAGATTCACAGAGGGAACCCTGGACATAGTTGGTTAAGTGCCATCACAATTTTTTTTGGCTCAGGAAGTAAAAAAGCTCTAGTCACATCTGACATCTACAGTGGAATGTGCTGATAGTCCCTGCCAAAGACGAGCTCCAGCATCTTCCAAAAGATGGATTATGTGTGGCACTGTTAAAATATGTACTGCTGGGTTAAACCCATTGCATTTGATTTGAGTTAAACCTGTTGTATTTGGCTTGAGTTGTGCTCCTGTATTTCCATCTGAATTTTAATAGCCATAACATGCAGCTGGTTTTCAGTGAATGCTGCATCACCAGAGAGGAAGAAGTAAGGTCAGGATGCTGTGGTTAGCATTCCCAAGGTCCCTCTAGCTGCAGGAGAAGCCACCAGTCATTTGTGGTTCAGGCTTTCCAACCATGAAACAGTAATTGTATCCTGTAAAAAAACATGTTGTCTACATGACAGGTGACATATAGCTATATACAGTGTTATGATAATCACTGCATCTAGACATATCTGCTGTTCTAAACAGTCTTTTTAGATTTTAGACCTCTTTTCAATCAGTGGTGATGAAGTTGTGGCTTTCAAAAAAGTAGTTTATACTAAAATTGCTAGTGAAAATATTTTCCAGGCTAGTTTATAATCTCTGCAGTGTAGTGACATGGGGAAATGCTTAAGCTGTAGGAAGGAATGTATGGCATGGCTGATTAGTCACTGCAGAGCTTCTGCAGCCTGCCGGGACTCCTTGGGATAATGGAGAACCAGGAATCCCAAACAGCCTTCTAATCCATGTGCTGATTGACATGGTCTGAACATCAGAAGAAAAAAAAAAAAAGGGGAGCGGATGGGGGAAGACAGACTGCTGTGTGTTGGATCAAGGAGTTAAAATGGTAGGAGCATTTGGCCAGGCAGTGTTTCTCCTTTGGATAATTGCCCACACGGCATTGCAGTGTTTACACCTGTGTGATCAATGGGGCCAAACATTTCCTCAACTATGGGTGATGGCAGGGAGGGAATAATACAATTAAGTCATGAATACATTAGAATTGATTGCAAATTGAGCTATTCTTTTATGCTGCCTAAAAAGGTACTAGCTGTGAACAAGGTATACTTAATCATTATAAAAAGAAGCCTGAAAGTTAATAAAACATGCCTGTAATCTTACAGAGGGTTGCCAGCTTTGAATTAAATCTGTAGCTATTTTAGTTTTGAAGACCCAACTGTCATTTTTAAGGCATATGCATTTTGGATTTTAACGTTTGAATGCTGCAGCTGAGACCCAGGCCAAGCCGACCCTAAAATTGGCAGTAAAATGTTACCTCTGTGCAAGCGTGCAGAATGAAGGAATCAGGAATGTATGAGCAATAAGCATGTGCCCCCACTCCTCTCCAGTCTTCTAATGTGGAAACCTGGAGCTTTCTGGAAATAAATACCTTCACAGCAAAGCAAAGGACTCCTCTAAACGCTTTTCTACAGCAAATGCTAGGCAAGATAAATGGCCAGAAGGAAAGGAAAGTGCCAGAAGTAATGCAACACCAAAGCAGCATAAGTAAGGAAGAAGTGCCCAGCCAGCCCCTGCTCAGTCCTCTGCAGTGCTGGTCTTTGCTCTGATTTTCTGGAGTCTGAAAAACCTCCACAGCTGGGTAAAAAAAGAGGGTCTCAGTAGGCAGGTAAAGGAGAACTGTCCACACACACTGGCAACTCTGAGTTTGCAGAAACCACAGCAGTGCAAGCTGGAAGACTGTAGAAAATGTCCCTGTTGTCTTCAGATGTTACCAGCTAATGGTAATAAGTAGTTCTGGAAACAGATCTAGCCCCCATTGCTGGGGAAGAGTAAGAGGGAACCTTGGAAGAACCCCTTCTAAACACTTGACTATTTTCTCTGTAGCTTTAGATGCCTCCTCCAGTTGGGAGTGGAGGTTCTCATATTTGATTACCTCCCTGAGGTTTTGCTGAGATTAGTCAGTGGGGTTAGTGGGGAAATAAAGCCCCTTGTTGATGTGGTACTGATGTTTGCATTAAATGCCAGATTGGTGCTTAATGTACAACATCAGTACTCTAGCCAAGAGGGTTCTCCTGGAAGTCTGTGCCAGCTCTGATTTCTCTCCTGGACAAGTGAAGGAGAAATTTCAAGTCCAGCAAGTACTTAACTCAGATACTTACTTCAATCATAGAGATTATTTCACTCACTTCTCTGGAAGTATTTTAAGTCTGAGTTAAGGGAAGTGCAGAGATGTTTTCAGGTGTAACTCCGTATGCTTTCTACTCTGTGGAAAACAATGTACACTAACATTTTGCTCCCCCTGACAAAATGCTGGCAAAAATCAAACCTGCTGCTGTGTGCATGGTTCTGTCTGGGCTGAATGGGAAGGAGTCTGAAAGTGAAAGTTGCCCTGAGCCTTCTGTCCTCACCATGGCCTGTGAACTGGAGTTTCATTTACCAAGTGACATTTTTCTGTCCAAGGTCTCCTCCAAATGCTGCCTAGCAGTCCAAAAAAAAAAAAAAAAAAAAAAAAAAAAAATGAAGTGGTCTCTGCTGCAGGCTTGACTCTGAAATACTGTTTGGTACATGTATATTATTTCCTTTGAACTGCAAAGCTATGCTTGCAGCCTATGTTTGTGTATTTGGGGCTGGTTACATGTGTTGCACAAAAAGTGTTCCCAAATTTGTATTTAAACATACTGTACCATCTCCTGTCTTCCAGCTAAGACAGAGTGCTCCCATTGCTTGGCATGCTACTCATGAACTTGTAGGAGTAAAAATAGCACCTCATGTTTGCAGATTTCAAATAGATGCTTCATCCCAGAGTGGTCTCTGAGGGGTTTAAAGTGGATGTGGGTCCCTTATCACTGCACTCGAAGATCTCATTGAGTCACCTTAAAGCATGTTGGTTTAAATTGCAGGGAAAATTGTTCTGTAGAATCTCTGGTGTGGTTCATTGACTTCAGCAGCTCTTGATGGATATTACTGGATCTGTTCTTTCTGTATTTGTGGGTCCTCCCTGAAGCAAGTAGATATTTTGTGCCCATACATCCAGGTTAGGCTAGAGCTTTCTGTGTACATATGATGTAGATAAATTGCTTGATGACCATGAACTGTGCTGTTACAGACCTCCACAATAAATCACACGTTAAGTTTTAAAAGGCTCAAAAATGGGAGCAAGATGATAACTGGTTTCGACGTGGAAAATGGTCAACAAAATCTTCCTTTTTTTTCCCTTTGTAAATCCATCCTAAAACCAGCAAGTTAGATATGAAAGAAAAGGTGCCCAGTACAGGATGTCACTGGGATATGGAAGACTCACTTGCAGTGGCCTTGCTCTCTGCTTTTCTTTGTGTTCTGGTTTTGCCATTAATGTTTTGTGGATAATGTTGTATTCTGGAGTATTAACAGGATTTTACATTTTTAGCTAGCTAATGGTAGGAAACTTCTGACTGGTGTATTCTAGCCCTATGGGGTATTCTATTTTTGGTATTTATTAACATTTGCTGTCCTACAATATACAGTAAAAGCAATGAGCCTCAGACCTCTCAATATGTAAAAAAGGGAGAGCTTAAAAACGGCAGCTTTTTTTTAAATTATTTTTTTGGTATTCCAGTCCTAATATTTTCCCCTGTATGCTGTGTCAGTGCTGACTGGTGAGCTGGGACGTGGCTGCCAATCTCTATCCCACACAGAGAAAAATAAATAGCTGCCACTCGTATGGAATATGTATATATGTATTTTAACCAAAGTTGAGATAGGATTCAAAAGAAAAAAGGGACTTTGAAGTCTGTTTTGTAGTTTTAATTAATGCAATGAGGGGTTTTATTTTACTCTCAGTGGAGATAATCTTAATCCATTCACAGTGACCTTTTCTTGTGCAAATTAGCTATACACGCTTGTTTAAGCAAATGGGCCTTTGCAAGATGTCTCTTCCTAAAGACACAGCTTATAATTGAAAATTGGCTTACTTCCATCTGTCTGGCCTGTGTGAGAATACAAACATAGATCCTGACTTCTTTGTATATAAAATATAATCATGTTATGTGTGTATATATATACACACCCATAAACACACATACCAAAAAAATTGCTCTGCCTGTAGGACATGGTAAAATTAGACTATTGTTGTCAAAAAAATTCAGTGCTACAAGTTGCTGTCAAAATAGCATCTATGTGCAGAGTCCAGGACATTCTAGAGAATGGAGGGTGTTCAATCTGGATCCTTTTGACTCAGACAAGGTCAATGCCATTCACAGTTCCATGGGCTTGTCAGAAGTACAACTTGCTAATAAGAGACGGGAAACTGTAGGGATTTGATGTGTGATTTTGGTGAATGATTTTGTGGTGATTGATGTAACTGGGGGAGGAAAAAAACCCAGAAGTGTCTATCAGCACTTTCATTCAGAGTAGCATGGATCATTTGCAGCTATGTGATTAATTGCCAAAATCTGGTCGTTTATTCCTCTCTCCACACGTAACAATAACCACCAAGTGAATCATTGTATCCCCCCCATCCCTTTTTTAGTGCCTGCTTAATAAGGAAATATTTCTTTGGCAGTTTGAGTATTTTTTTGCTTTGTACAAACCTCTTGTGAACACGGTTATGCATGACTTTGACTAAATCCGAATAGAAATCAGGGTCACAGATGTACTGCAACAATGCTTTGCGTATCAAAATATTTAATGCAAGTTTGTTCTTGGAAGTCATACACCATTTACACAGAACTAGCTCATTATTGCAAAGGCAAAATGACTTCCTTCCTTATCAGTCTCATTACCACTCTCCCCAGCTCTCTCCCATGGTGGTTGCACCTGAGGATGAACAAAAAGGACCCAGAGAGGAGGCTGACACACATGCATGGAGTGAGTTAGTTAACCTGGTGTTGAACAGTCCTGGTTGGGGATGATTTTATCCAGATGTGTCTCAACAGCTGTTTGCATTTTCACGCCCAGTTACTCTAGGACTCACCACTAATTGAATTTTCTCTTTTCTCCCCTGTTTTTGCTAGGTATGATTACCGTGAAATGCTGCACAATGCCACTTTCTGTCTGGTTCCCCGTGGCCGCAGGCTTGGCTCTTTCAGGTTTTTGGAAGCCTTGCAGGTAAGAGCTGCAGCGTAAAGCAGTGACTACACTGGCTGCAATTCAGTGTGCAAAAGCAGGGAGGTGGGGAGGAGGGAAATTTATTTCATTTCCCTAGTGGACAATAATCCACTTTGCGAAAGCCTCTATTCATACTTCTGGAGCAATTGGCAGCTTCTTCCCAGGAGGGGCTGAGGCACTGAACTCATCTGAAGGTTGGATTGCGTTATCTCCAGGAAAAGGGTTTCCCTGGATGTGGTGAGGCTGAGAGATTGGTTTAGAACAGTATTTTGTCAAGCTGTGAGACGTCCCCTGGGAGACCGTGGCCTTTACACATAAGCCCTGGGGCAGTAAAAATAGCTTTTTGGTTTTGCTTAGCCAAAACAGTCCTGCTTATGCATTGCCAGTTTTGAGATGGTGCATGCTGAACATATAGGTGGCCTGGATGTGTGGTAAAGCTCCAGATGGAAGCTTCACGTGAAGGTGGATATAACCTGATTTCAGGGAGTTCACGTGCTGTCTGGGACTGCACCTGAATATCCTTCACCTTTTAAAAAATGTTTTGGTTAGTGGTCCTGTTTTTACTCTGGGCCAGCAGCAGAAGGCAGTACAAAAGGGCTCCAGAATCAAGGGCTGCCAAGGCCACACTGTGGTCAATCCTGACACCTGCCTACTCCACCTTCTGCCTATCTGGTGGTTTGGGTTTTTTTGGCAAACATTAGTCTGATCCTTCGGTCCTGAGTCTTCAGACAGACATAAGAAAGCATTTTGTGAAGTGCTGCAAGTCCCTTGTAGGTCTGGCATCTGGGTTTCCATAGCAGCTGGACTGGAGAGAAGGAACTGCTTGGTTTCAGTGAAGTGGCAAATGCACACATCTTATAGGGTCTTGCCTCCAGGAGTTGTTTTGCTGTTTGGAAAGTGTCACAGCATTGACAGTAAAGCTGTTAATGAATGGTATTCCATCCCCTTTCATTATCAACCATAAAACATCCCAGCCACTGTTAGAGAATATTGTTCACTGCAGTGCTGATCAGGATTCAGGTACCTAAGTGTAGGTATATTACATCATTTTAAAAGCCCAGGGTACCCAGAAACCCTTCTGGATTTCTGCTGCTTCTCCAGAAGGACTCCAGTAGATCCTGTGTCACGTCTGCCCTCCTTTGATGGATTTTTTTGGCGACGCTTCATGCTCTGGACACATAGGTGTAACCACTGAACCTCACACCTGCAATCAAATTTGAGATCCAAGTTCTGGGCTGTCACTTGGCTCTTTCTCCTACTAAAGGGAAGATTAATAGCCTGAAAAGTGCTGTTCTCTCTCCAGTCTCTTCAGAGGAAGAAGTGGGACTGGCTTATATGAGATGACAAGTCACTTCAGATCCTCCTGAAGAGCACTCCTCAGCTTTTCTGTCATCTGGGCCCAAAGTCATACAGCTTCTGTTAAATACATCATCTCAGGAGGAGAAAGCAGAGAATGTACCTCGCTGCACAGAACTTGTGGGCTCCAGGTCAAAGATAAAATGTAGGCAACCGAGGATTTTGCTATCAGGCTAGCAGCAGTATTCACCAATAATGATGTATTTCCAGTTTTTGACTGGTAATGTTGAAACTTAATACATCCTACCAAGGAAGGTACAGCAGTCTGAAAGATTCCCATTTATACCATCTTTTGGGAGGCCTGAACCTTAGTCTAGACCAAACTCAGAGCACTTAAGTTTGGTTTGATCCAAAAGAAACTGAACCAGAGCACAGGTTTGATAAAAATTCTCTGATACTAGGTTATTTCATCACATCAGAAGGTTTTTGGTTTGGATCTCATGTTATGGTTGAGCTGACCAGAACATAGTGCTGATCATTTGTTTATGGAAATACTGACCTATTTGCTAAGTATTCGCAAACTGTCTGTGCAGAAGAACTTGTAAAACTTATAGAAGTTTAATTAGTTTAGACAGATCATACTGGTAAGAAATAGATACTAAACATGTATGATTTTTGTTTGGTTTAGGATATACAACAATTCTTATTTTTGTAGACAGGTGATGACAGACGAGTTGTATTTGTGCAGTTGCCTTTCTTTGGAGAGTTGATACCAAACAGGATAGAGAATTTACTCCTTTATGGGAAAGGTGGTTAGGAGTTAAATATGATCTGTATTTTCTGTAGGGTTGTCAGCAGCATACTATAAAAATTAGGGAAGTTGCTCCCTGCTAAGTGGTTCACAAAGCAACAAGGAAAGCCATCATTTCATATTAAATTCTCCAGTGTTCCATCTGCTGCATTGAACAGTTCTGGCCTTGTCTGGCAGTGTAAGCACCAGATTTTAAATGCCACTCTCTGTGCAAACCCCACCTTTCAGTGCATATAAATAAGTCCAAAATGGAAAACTGTAAACTCTTGGGCTGCCTTCTTGTGGCTTCTGGCTTCTGGTGTTCTTTGCCATGTTTCCTCTCCTGAGCTTATTTGGAGCAGGGGGTCATGGTACTGGTGGAAAGCTTGAAGCTGCCCTGGTGGTGGGGCAGCTGCTGACGGGGCCGTGCCTCTGTGCCCACAGGCTGCCTGCGTCCCGGTCATGCTCAGCAACGGATGGGAGTTGCCGTTCTCGGAAGTGATTGATTGGAACCAAGCTGCCATCATAGGCGATGAGAGATTGTTATTACAGGTAAGAAACAGACCACTGCCTTCAGCACATCAGCTGGGTATTGCTGCCACCATCTCAATGGACAGGGAAGATGAATCCAGAAGGTCAGGGCTGTAAAAGATTTTTTTTATCATGAAGGGATTGTCTGTGTCGGACTGGCTGTGAACTCATTTAATATGACATAATTCATTATTTGACCTGAAGGTCATTGCAGCCACCAGGCCACATTCTTAAGTGCAGGAGACTTTTATTTTTGCAAAGAGCATGAAATCACTTATGGTCTGGCGTAATTGGATGCCAGCCTGAGGTAGACCTGTCCAGGTACTGATGAAAGGGAAAACATTTGAGGGTGGATTCTGCTCCTGTCCTTGAAAAATAGTTTGTCCTCTGGGATATCCTCAGGAAAGCAGGTATTTTCTCAGGCAGGAGTTATCATCTAACAATTTGGTGGGAAGCAGACTCTGTCCCTTTTCTGACATGTGGACCATGCAGCATTACTTTCTGAAGCAGTGTTCCTGTCACTTATTGTTAATCTTGAGGTCGTAGAACAAAAGTAGGCTGAGAAGTTATAAATTCCCTGCTACTTTCAGCATCCACTTTGGATTTAAATGCAGTATGGTTGTTTTTGGTTTTTTTCAGCTATGGCAGTGGGTTTTACAGTCCAAATATACTCTGTAAATTCTGCAGAGAAGTTTATTTTAGAAGTTGTTCTTGAAAAATTGTTTTTTCCGAAGTGCCATTGCCCAGCATAAGGCTGAGATCCACAAGATCTGGAATAAACACAAGGTAGCCACTAAGAGATTAAAAAAAAAAAAAAACCTTGAATTTAGTATGGTCCACAGAGAGAAGCCCTCAAAGGTAGAGGTGTGATGGCACCCCAAAACAAAATATGTTTGCAATGTCATCACATGGTCATTAACTTGTCTAAAGAAGTAAATATTTGTGAAGAGCTGGCCTAGCAAGCCTTGCAATGTGCTGCCTATTCTACTTAATGTCATACAAGCTGCAAATATAAAAGGGCCATTTGATTTTTGCTTCTGTGGACAGCACATTTTTTCTGAGCAAAATTATGTCTCTCTTTAAATAATAATAATTTGCTGATTTTCATGTTTTCCAGTAATGTGCCATTCGTTCGCTTCATACAGCTGCTTCCATATTGAACAGCTACTGCACTGTTATTAACAGTGTTTTTAAAGAGCTGGCAGAGGGCCTGAATGTCTGCTCTGGGAAATGTTTTTGTTGTGTTACAGTTTTTCATTTCCTGTTTGAGAGCAACTTGGATGTTTTTATTTGCATATTCTCCTCATCATAGTGCTGGGAGAGCTTAATCCAGACTTTCTGCATTTATTTGTGCAGGGTGGTTTCTCCCTCCCCCCTACTCACTGCTGAAATGACCTTTTATTAAAGTTCTAATAATTCTAATGTAATCATGCCAGATTAGTATTAATACGTCATTTTCCCGACCTGTCTATCTGGACAAGTAGATTAATAGACAAATGCATTTAAAATGGGAGCTCTGATTTTTCTTCCCAGCTGTTATAACAGAGCTCCCATCAAGGCTCTTTTTAACCTTGACACTGTGTTTGCTGGCAGTCACAAGCATGGTATGGTGTGTAAAACCATAACTTTGTGCAGTAACCTTCATAGTAAGCACCATTTCCTTTCAAAAGGTGTAGTGGGGATTGAGTATTGATTTTATGAGTTGCTTACACACACATGCACACACACCACAAAAGGTTGCACATATTGCAATTAAATGTTTATTGAGAAAATGCTGTATCACCACTATGCAGCAACTTAAATCTTGTCTTTGCTACTGATAATGTTTTTGACTGTGGTTAATACACATTTGTGCAGCAAGTACAGGTAATGTTTATTATTCTTCTTATTGGAACACGTCACAAATAGTGATGTGATCTCTTAGAAAGACATGTGCCAATACATCTTTTCAGGTTCTGTCTTTCATACTACTTTTGCAGGTAATATTTTACTTAAAGACTGATATTTGCTTAAAGGGCCTATAGGGAAGGGAAATAAAGTAGCATCTTGGACAATCTGACCATTTTCTTCTGCTCCACCTTGCTGCATTGCTAACTCTCTCATAAGCCCAAAGTCTGTATTATATTAGCAGTGTCTCTAAGATGATGGTCTAAGAGTTGAAGGGCTGAGAGAGCAAAGATTGTCCCATCTGACACTGCATTCAGTGGAACCATGGGCAAAGTATGCAGATCTGGTTGCAAGCTCTGCAAGTAAAGAATTTGCTGGTTCTTGTGAAATTTTTTTACAAGTAAATTCCTACAGTCACAAATTATCTTCGGAAAGAGGTTTCATGGGAAATCATTTGATTTGGGAATACATGAAAGCAAATAATGATCACCTCCTCTTCTCAGAATATTTTAGGAATAAGCAGAGTGTGCTTTGGTCAGGAAAGAGTTGAATGTGGTGGAATGCAGGCAAACTTCAGAATAAACTGGAATGCACAAAGACCAAATACACAGCCCAGGTATTTGTTTTTAAAACTAATGACTCAGGTAAAAGATTTATGAGAAGCCAGTGTCTGAGAACAAGTTGGCCTAATTTAGTGGTTGGATTCGATGAGCTTAGATGTCTTTTCCAGCTTAAACAATTCTGTGATTCCAGTTAGAAATCACAAAAATGTAGATGCAACAACATAACTGTTCATTTCTAGAAAAACATGAACACAAAGCAGCAATATATCCTAAATGCCTTTCTAGTGCTGTGACTAGACCTCACCACTGAAGCAAAATTCAGTTAAATCCCCTTGATAATGTCACTTTGCATTGTCCAAGTTGTACTGGAGGCCTTGGTCAATGTCCTAAGTTAAAAAATGGCATGTAAGCACCTTAGTTTCAAGAAGGACATGGGGATGGTGAAAGATGTAGACATGAAGCCCTTCCCTTCTGATCTAGTTAGCAGTCACATTTTTTAATGAAAAAGTGCTGCAGCAGGACAATTTAGGGTTTATTTGTAAGGCAACTTATACAACAATGTGTAGATTTAATGGAAAAAGGGCAAAAATAAACACTGTTTTCCCTTGTGAATAACAGATGTTAGAGAAGATGTTTTTCTTTCCACCTAAGGTAATTAGTAAAACGCAATTTGATCCACAGGCTCCCAAAAAGTGCAGTCTTACTTAAGGTGTTGGTATGTTTTCCTTAGGGCATTTAGTGTCGCCATGCTGTGGTAAATGCAGTTCCAGATCCCATTAATATACTTGGAATATGGGTATTATTGTTGAGCTGTCAACCCCTGAGGTACTAGGTTGTTAAAATACTAGTCCATGAAGAGTTCTGTGGGATGAAAAGCATGAGGGCTGCCTGGAGGAATTCCTTACTGTGCCACACCACAAGGCTTCAGGGGTGTAGCTTCATTACCGTAAAACAATCAAAAACTAAAAGTAATCACATTTTAAAAAAATAATATATTCAATATCAAAGGTTATAAAGGGTAGTGTCTCATTTGTTTTACATCAAGGCTTTAACTGTTGACACACATCTCTGTTGGACATGAATGCTGAAGCTGTACAACCTGCTAATGGAGGAGAGGGCTTGTCAGTAGCATATTAATTTGATGAGATTGTGTTGTTTCTAAAGCTTCTGACTGTATTACATCTTGTATTACAGATTCCTTCTACAATCAGGTCTATCCATCAGGATAAAATCCTAGCACTTAGACAGCAGACACAGTTCTTGTGGGAGGCTTATTTTTCTTCAGTTGAGAAGATTGTATTGACTACACTAGAGGTGAGTAAAAATTGTCTGAGACCTTGCCAAGCAGCAAGATTTCCGTACCTGTCCAGCTACTCCTGTCCTCAGCTGGCGTCAGACCTTGGTTTTCATGACATGCAATTGGTCACTGGAAAAAAGCTCAGCATCTTGATGAGTTTTCTCCCCTAAGGAAATACTTTCTTCATTATTGGAATCCACATTAGAAAACTGACATGGTGAAAAATGGGAGTACTCAACACATGGAAAAGTTTTCATGTGTGATCTTGACTTTGCAAGGCTTTATGGCTTATGAATCACTATCCTTGTCATTCGTAGAAAATGAATTTCTTAAGAAATCCTTCTGGAATTCTTTTTGGAAAAAATGCTACTGTAGAGCTCCTCCTTGACTATTCCTTAACATTTTGATGCCTTGTGATGAGGCTGTTGATCTGGCTCAAGGAAAAGAGGGGGCTTGTAAATGCTATGTCCTATCTTCACACACAGGAGAAGGGAAAGGCCTGATCATTCTTATAAATTATTAATAGATAATCATAATTAGACTGGTATTAAAAGGGGAGACAGATGATCTCAAATGTGGAGAGAATCCTTTCTGAATTCAGAGACAGAGGAAAGATGAAAGATGAAAGGCTCTTCAGAAGTAGGGCCCAGGATGCAATTTCAAAAGCAGGTTTCTTTTCTAACTGTTTTGCAATTTTTCACATAAATTTTTGACACATTTGTACCACTGAAAGGGGTTCACTTTGTAGGTGCAAATGCATTTGTCTTATGTTAATGCTTTTACAATTGCACCTGTCTTTGTGCAGAATTGTAATGCACCGTTGTTTAGGCTCCACATTTCCTGGTGTGCCTGCTTCCCCCTGAAAACTGGAAATGAATGCCCATGGCTGATCAACCTCCAGCTGCTGCAAGGCAGTCTCTTAGGTTTTTCCATGCCAGTGAAGAAAACCAGCCAGGGAACATTTGCAGAGCCCCTGGCATAGCTATCCTCACAATGCTCCCATTGCCCTCAGAGGAGGATGTCTTCATCTGCTTCACCTGTTGGGAACTGCTCTTCATTCCCAAACTCCTCATAAGCACTGATAAGGTTGTGTTAATTACCACAGCCCACACCAGGATCAGATCACAAAGGTGGAAGACCATGTGCCGTTGCTCACAGTTAAATTAACCCTTACAGAAGTGCTCCCAGGGACCACTGGGTGCCTCACACATCATCTGCCTTCCCTGCACATGCCCTGTTATTGTTAGGGATTGCTAAAAGGACAGGGGCACACGGCTCTCCCACTGCCCCTCTCCTGCCTGTGCTGGGGCTGGACTCGAGGGTGCAAAACCTGCAGCTCCCACAGCCTTGGTGTCCATCACATCAAACTCCAGTGCTCACAGATGTGTCTTTAGTGCTGCTTTGGGACACATTGGCCCGTGTGGTCTCAGGAGCCCAAGGGACAGCAAAACCTCTAAAGCTGAAGCAGATGGGTAACCAGCAAGCTGGAGTTTCTGCTCAGAGCAGAAAAAACAGTGAATACAAAAGTCTTCCTGGAAGATATAGTTTAATGAAACCAGTTAATGTATTCCTGTTGTTGGTGTTCTGGGTTTTTTCCTTTGTTTGGGAGACTGATTTTGGTTTGAGATTTTTTTTTTTTTTTTTTTTTTTTTTTTTTTTTTTTTTTTTTTTTTTTTTTTGTTATTTTTAAATTCAGGACTCTCAATCTTTTGAGACAGCTAAGAGGGATTATTTTCTTTTCAGTCATTTCACATTTCAACTTGCCTAAGTCCCAAATTAACTTTCCCTAGGAAAGGATTCAAACAGTTGATAGTGACTTTTGTTGTCTGAAACCTACAAGCAGTATATCCACTTCTTAAAATCTAATGCCTGGAAGTAAATTCCTAGCAGGATTTTTTTTTTTTTTTTTTTTTTTGGTGGTGGTGGATGTGGTCCATCTTCTGTTGTAATACTGTTGTGTCAGAGTACTCTGATGGTTCTAGATATCATCAGAATAATCACTTGCCCACTAACTGCAGTGCCAGTATATGTCTGAGGATATCAGCACAGAAGAAGTCTTCACCAAATCAGATGTTTGAAAGGACATCACAGCCCTTTATTCTGTACACTTCTGGAAACCTTAAATCACATTTTAAGTTCCTTGATCATCTCACAGCATTTGGTGCTTGTTGTGGTTTAACCCCAGCCAGCAACCAAGCCCCATGCAGCTGCTCATTCACTCTCCCACCAGTGAGATCAGGGAGAGAACTGGAAGGGTAAATTCATGGGTTGAGATCAATACCGTTTAATAGGGAAAGGAAAAGCTGCATGCAAAAGTGAATCAAAACAAGGAATTAAGTCACTCCTTCCCACTGGCAGGCAGCTGTTCAGCCATCTCCAGGAGCCAGGGCCCCATCACGTGTAATGGTGACTTGAGAAAACAAACACCATCACTCCAAATGTCTTCCTCTTCCTCCTTCTTCTCCCCCCTTTATATCCTGAGCATGATGTCATATGGTGTGGAATTTCCCTTAGGCCATTTTGGGTCACCTGTCCTGGCTGTGTGTCCTCCCAGCCTCCCAGGCTCCCCCAGTTTCCTCTCCACCATGGCTGTATGAAAAGCAGAAAACGCCTTGGCTCTGTGCAAGCCCTGCTCAACAATAACAAAAGCATCTCTAGAGTGTCAACCCTGTGTTTAGCACAAATCCAAACCACATCCCTGCTGCAGCCACTGTGAAGAAAATGAACTCTTCCCCCAGCACAGTGGCCTAAGCCAAGCAGCTCATAGTCCAAAATAAGATGTTTGAATCATTTGGCCAGCAACCCCCTGTGGCAGGCACAGAGGACCTGCCCGGTGCCTTGGGCAAGGTGTGGGTTAGGCAGTGATGCTCACGAGTGTCTGCTGCAGCCTGGTGGGTGGGAGCACTGGCAGTGCAGCAGTGGGCTGCTGCAGACACCATCGGATGCGTGCTCCAGCGCATCTGCACTTCTTAAGCTTTGTCTTCTCTTGAAGCAAACACAAAACATCCCTGCACAGCGTGCCCAGTCCTCCACTCAGGAAGAGGAGGGGAGAGGGACAGCACAAAGTATAGACAAGAAATGCTGGATGCTGGATGCTTGGCACATGGCTAGGGTCTGTGGAAAAGCAGCAATGATTAAGACAATATGTGAACTTTTTAAAGTGTGAGGATGCAGAAGACAAAAACGTTGAATTATTAATGCATTCCAAAAAGAAAAAGGAGATCTTGCCAGAAATCCTAAGCCCTTTCTTCTCTTATTAAACTTCCTGTCATGCCTCATCATTGGAGAGACCAGGTAGATGCTGTCTCTGCAATATCTGCTATACTGTACACTGCATTTTAATTCCTTGTCCTCCATGTTGTCTTTTTTTACATTTTAGTTCTCTTTCTGCCAAGTTTTTTCCTTTTATTCTGACAGACACCTAGGTTTCTTAAGTAGGCCCAGGAGAGTGATAAAGTAGTGATCCACTTTTAAACTGTGGTGAGCCACCTGACCAGCTCCCCAGGAGGATGCAGAAGCAGGCTGGTGAGGTTTGTGTGGCTGCCCTGCTCCCAAGGCAGCCTGTGCAGAGTGGCACTGGGGCACTGCCCCGTGCTGGAGCTGCGCTGGCTGCGGGCGCGCCGAGGCGCCTTCACACCAGCCATGTGTTTCCCCTGCAGCCTTGTTGGCTACCAGTGCCCCAGAAAGCTCCACTGCCTGTGTAAACCTCCTGGCCATGTAAATTTACAGACTTTACAAACTTATCTGATTGTGTCCCAGTTCTGAGAAAGCAAGAAGGAGGAGCTGTAGTATTTATGCTTTGTGGTAAACACTCAAAAACAAATACTTTCCAGGTTCTCTCTTGTTTAGCGGTGTAACTTGCAGTTAGGTAAACAGCAGTCATTTTCTGTGTTTTTTTCCTGTCCCCACTGCTATGTGGGAGATCTGACAACTGATACACCTAACTTTTCAATTAGAGATATTCAGATACATTCTTGTCAATGATGGCATTACAGTTGTAAGTCTGTTATTCAAAAAAAAAAAGGTAAATTAACTTACTCATGTGAGTGAATTACTGCATATTAGCTATGGTAATTGGCTGTAGGCAAAATTCAGAAAAGCATGCATTTAACATCTGCCCCAGTTTAGCAGTACATGTATTGCCACCAGCAGTGGATTGTCTAACACAATGTAACTGGTGTTTTAATCTTTTCTTGTCATGGCAATCAAAAATTTCAGGAAAACCGCTGCTTGTGGCAATACTTATTCGTATATGGACCAAATGTCCCTGAACTTAGCAGCTTACAGAGATTTTAGCTTGTTTAGACTGCAGCAGCTGCTTTTGTTCTTCTTGTGGTGGGGCTTTTTGCTTATTTTTTTGTTTTCTACACTTCAGTCCAGCTTCAGAGACATGAAGTTTCACCCAGATACATCTGTGTTAAGGCCAGAGACATTGGGCTAGAACAGCCAACATGTTCTTGGCACTCAAGCCTTGTGCACTGCATAAACTGCCAGTTACATGGAACCCTCCTTGGAAGATAACAAAAGATGAGCTGCAGAAGAAGGCAAGGCATTCCTGCCTAGCCAGCCTGGGGGGAAATTCATGCTTCACCACCCACTGGCCCTTTGCAATATTCCATCCCCAGACCTGCTAACTTCTAATGCTCCAAGGGAAGGCAAATCTCTAAGAACATGTGGCTCAAGAAAGTATTGCACTTAGAAAATTGCACCTTAGGAGGCTGAATTTGTCCTGTTAGAGATTGCCACCACTGAATCTTGTTATGCCTTTACAGGAAGATTAAAGAATTTCCCATCAGTGTAAGAACCACTCCTGTTCCTTCAATCAGGCATCTGATGTGAAGCAACTATAATTTCATAAATACATACTAATTTTACAGCCTGGTATCTTTTTTTCTGGTTTGTTTTTTTTTTTTTGCTTGTGATATTCTAGATTATAAAGTGGAAGACCTAGCAATCTGTTCTGACCTTAAAAATCTAGGAATCTCTGGTTTTGGCCCCCTACAGAGTCATTGAGTAGTTGAAAAAAGATCATCTGTTTCATCCAACAAGGAACTGTCACAGAATTGACATGGAATCAGTGATGTATCTGAATGCTAATATCTCTTTATAATTAAGAAAAAAATTAATAATTAATGCAGCCTGATTTGCTGAAAGTCTTTTTGGTTTTGAATACTCTCATTATCTCCTAATATTACCTAGCTTTTTAATGCTATCTTCAAATAATTATCTTCTGTGAGTTCTGGATAGTAAAGCTGGCAATGAACTAATCAGGCTTACAACTGCTAAGATACTCAAATAGACAAAATATTTGACTTGCAGTATAAAATTGTATGGTCCCTATGTCCAGAGAGACTAATGAGGTGCTCTGAAACCAATGGCACAAAGCCTGAGCTGCTGAAGTGGTGTCAGAGTGTGCAGGTTCTGAGTCCTTTAAAGAGAGATCAAGGAGGAGTGTCTACTAATTTGTGTGCCTCAGCTTTTTGAAAAATGGGTGATGATTCCAGTCAGCTGGAGTCCCTGAAGCTTCTACCAGTGACTATGACAGTCTATTTAAAAATCATTACTTCTCTTGTTTTCCAGATTATTCAGGACAGAATATTTAAGCACATATCACGTAACAGCTTAATATGGAACAAACATCCTGGAGGGTTATTTGTACTGCCACAGTATTCCTCATATCTGGGAGATTTTCCTTACTACTATGCTAATCTTGGTGAGTGAATCCTTGCTATAATATAGCAGCATCTGGAATTTCTAGTGGAATTTTGAAGTTTTGTCTTTGAGTAGCATGTGCCAAATGACTTACCATTCATTTCTAGCTAAATGATGCTTTTCATTTATCCTGTCTCAATCTTAGCTACCCACTGCAGACTGGAACATCTCTGACTCATCAACATGCATCATCTGCCTCTTGCTTGCAAAGATTGTTTTAAAAAAAAATCTATGTTCTTCATGCTTTTCAGTTGCTGGTAATTAATGCCTGAGTTGCTGACCATTCATGGCCTGAGGGGACATAAGAGGAATAGCTTTTTCCTTTCTTTGTTTATTTGTGCTTGGCAAATTGGAAAAGTGGTAATTTACCCATGACATATTTTATTGGAGTGCACACTTGGTATGGATTTACTCTGCGTACTGTGTGTCTTCATATGGATCCCACTAGAAGGAATGAATAGGGCTTAGGTTCATGGCTTTTTCCTGAAGCACAGCTTGAACAATGAGTTCTGCAGGCAAATGTGCCTCCAGGCTGAAGGGATCCTGCTTACCAGGCTGCTGCTACTTTTGGCTCAGCCTGTGCCATCCCACTTGTGTGGATCTGTACTGCTCACCTGCTAAAAATTGACAGTTACTGTGTTAAAAAAGGGAGAAGAAGGTTTCTGTGGTAATTCAGATGAAAAATGACTATGACCCCACACTGATGAATTTAGATGAGCTTGAGAGCAGTAATGAAAGGTAGGTGCCAGTAGGATGTGTTATTCCAGGCAAAAAAAAGGAAATCATAGCAAGAAAAAAATTTAAAAATGGAAGGCAAGGATGCAAGCAGAATTATCAGCTCAGGATGTAATTGAAGATGCATGTGGATAGGAATCAACCCAGAAAGAGCAAAAATCTGACAGAGGGTGTAATGGAACTGAGGAAACTGAATAAGCTTCTGGAATTTGTGGAGATAATCTGTAAAAAACATCAAGCATCCAGAGTCCAGCAGCAAAACAGAGCCTGTGTCAAGAAAGACATTTGGCTGAACAAACTAGATGTCAATATTGTGGGACAAACTGGATGAAAGAAAGAGATTACAGAACATCTGTGGAAACAGTGAGTAAGAAAAGGAAATAATTGTCTTGGAGTCCAGTATTTCAGAGTGGAAGTTAAAGGCACAGAGTGGGAGTTAAAGGGAAGTGTGATCTCCTCTGAAGCATCTGGTATCTGAGAGGAAGGGAGATGACCTAAAAAAACCTGGCAAGGTTTGCATTAAGTGCAGATTGTTTTTTCCATCCCCAAAGTCCTTTAATCTGTAGTAACTGGTGGTATTTTGTCTTTACTGAACATGTGTCTCTTCCCTTCAGGTCTGAAGCCTCTCTCCACATTCACTGCCGTTATCCACGCAGTAACTCCCCTGGTTTCCCAGTCTCAGCCTGTGCTGAAACTCCTGGTTGCTGTAGCCAAGTCCCAGTACTGTGCACAGGTAAGCAGCACTGTTTGGCTGTCAGTCACAGCAGAGACAAACCACTCGGCCAGGAATGCTTAGCCTTAGTGACTCAGCCCTGTTTCAACCCCGGTTCAATTCTGATGTTTCTTTCCTCTGAGATTTTTACTGTCTATGACCTACATGCATGGGAAATAAAAATTCTGAGTATAATGGGAGTGGAATAGAGATAGTAATTAAACCCATTGTTACATGAGACAGGTAAAATAATGAGTGCACTTTAAAGATCGGCATTGTGTGTGCTGCAAACTGCACAAGGATGTCTATGCCTCAAGAGCCAATACATGATCTTCCTTCCTCCCACTGTGACTTTTAATCTCATCAATGCCAGGATTTTGGCTTCTCTGAAAAAAACCCTGGGGAGTTCAGTAGGAGCACCCTCTGGCAGTGGAGTGTCACTAGCAGTTTTGCCTTTAATGAGAGCCACAGAAAATCAGTCACATCTGTATTATGTGGCCGAGATAGAGACTTCCCTAGTTCCTGTCCAGCCTATATTTGCCTGAGAGGATGTATATTGTAAGTAGTCGGTTTGGGTGAAATCAGTGTAGGAAGTGTTATTTTTATGCAGATTTGTTTCGTTGCTTTTGAAATTCCTAACTTGATTTTAACATGTCTGGAAATCTGAGACCTTAGAATATGGACAGCATTGCCACAAAGGTCTTTGATCATGGTCCAATATTCTCTTACAGATTATTGTTTTATGGAATTGTGATAAACCCCTCCCAGCCAAACACCGCTGGCCTGCCACTTCTGTGCCTGTCATAGTTATTGAAGGAGAAAGCAAGGTAAGTGGAGAGGAGCATGGTAAAAGGTTGCCTGCATTCTCTGATGGGACAGGAATTTATTTTTCCAGTGACTTCGGTGAAAGCTTTGTAGTTCCCAACAAAATGACAGCTCCCTTCTATTCCTTGGCCTTTTGTACCAGCTTAGTTCCAGATCTGTGTTTCATGCATGGGCCCTGTGCACTCAGAAATCATCAGCATGGGAATTAATACCTTGAATCTGAGATTCACAGGTGGGACTCAGTTTTGAAATGTGGCCCCACCAGTAGATAGTGCTGACCCCATCGTTGGAGATTCCATCTCTCTACAGGTGCATGAAAGTAGTGATGCAGCTGCACTCACTGAGTCTGAGAAGTCATATGCAAAACTTGGAGGTCAGCTGTGGACTCGAAAGCAGAGTTAAAAATGAGGACTTGCCTTTGAAATGTATCTTGTTTGATGGCCTTGTTAGGTACTGCTGCCATCAAAAAAAAAGAAGGGACACTTGTGTGGGAACAAAATCACCATGTCATCTCTTGCGGTGCAACGCACATCTTGCTTGTATTTTCACAAAGTCAAAATAGATGCCATCAGATGAGGAAAGAGTTTTTTTAAATTCACACTGAAGTGGGTGATTCCTTTTCAAATGCAGACCTCAGAGAAGCAAGACTTCTTGCTTCTAGAATCTGAAACACATTTGAGCTGCACCTCTCTGCAGTCTCTCTCAGCTGGCACCAGAGCTCTGCATTGGCAAAGGGAACTTTTAGCCGCTTTGCCTGTACAATCCTATTTTGAATTTGTAATCTTGTCTTTGGTCTTTTCTCCTTGTCACCTTAATAAGGGACAGAGAGCCCTGCAAGTTTGGCAGCTAAAGGCTTGGGCCTTAGCTAGCCATGTAAACAGTATCAGGAGAATTGCTGCAGGGCCAAGAAAGGTTGTAGAGATTTCTGAGCCTTTTGAGTGTTCTGGGTGTTTTTATTTTCTTTTTGTAAAACTAGCAGAGGTGAGATAGAGGAGAAATCTCTAACCAGTTCTACGCTGTTTGTAGAAATTGGCCCCAGGCACTGTTTAGATTACAAATGAGTCTCCTGAGTACAAAGGTGTGTTTATAGTGGACAGTCTCTTCCCTCTAATTCCCAGCATATGCCAAATGGCTTCTTGTGTGGAAAGCTGGTTTTTTGGACCAAGCTTGCAGAGCTGGAGCAGCACAGTTCAAAGGTTGCACAAAGGAGCTGCTTTTCACCTCCAAACTTGGCCAAGGCCTGCTGGCAGGCACCAGTAACCCATGCAGCTGATCACGGTGGTCTGCCTTTACCAAACCTTTACTCTTCCCTTGAAATCAAATATTATAACACCCATTTTACAAAATGGCACTTCAGCTATTAAAAAAATAAATACATGACAAGTTCTGACTGTTGTACTATTTGAAAATTTTGCACAGTCTGTAAAAGACCTGGGATGAAAACATGGGTCTCCTGCTGGCTGCTTGCACTGCTTTGTCTTAGTGTAAGCAAAGCAAACCCTCAGCCCCAGCCAGATCACTTCTTCATCAGAGCCCTCAGACTGAGGCCATCATGGTGATGAAGGGGTGCTCTCCAGACAGACATTGTGAACATCCTGGTTATGGAGATAGAGCTTTCTCTAAATCAAGGCATAGATTCCAAAGACTTGTTTGCAAACAGGTTACTGGGGATGTAGAACTGACCATGTCAATTAGGAGGGTTGTACAGAACTTCTCCATGTCCCTGAATACAGTGGATTCCTCTTAGTGGTCTTGACCTTTGAAGTGTTTTCTTGGCATAGTAAGTTGGTAAAGAAGTCTCATAATTAACCAGGCTGTTTTTCCTAGCAAATGAGGGAAACAAATGTGTCCTTGTTATTCTTAATCAGTTCTCAAAAGGTGCTATGTAGTCTGATAAAGAAACCATATGGATTTTCACAGAATCACTAGGTTGGAAGAGACTTTTCAAGATCATCGAGTCGAACCCATGCCCTAACACTTCAACCTAATCATGGCACTGAGTGCACATCCAGTCTTTTTTAAAACACATCCAGGGATGGTGACTCCACCATGTCCCCTGACAGACCATTCCAGTACTTTATCACTCTTTCTGTAAAAAACTTTTCCTAGTATCCAATCTGTATTTCCCTTGGCGCACCTTGAGACCATGTCCTCTTATTCTGTCAGTTGCTGCCTGGAGAAAGAGACCAACTCCCACCTGACCACAACCACCTTTCAGGGAGTTGTAGAGAGTGATAAGGTCACCTCTCAGTCTCCTTTTCTGCAGGCTAAACGACCCCAGCTCCCTCAGTCGTTCCTCACAGGGTTTGTGTTCCAAGCCCCTCTCCAGCCTCGTTGCCTCCTCTGGATGCTCTCAAGCATCTCAACGCCATTCCTGAACTGAGGGCCCAGAACTGGACACAGGACTCAAGGTGTTCCCTCACCAGTGCTGAGTACAGAGGAAGAATGACCTCCCTGCTCCTGCTGGCCACACCATTCCTGATCCAGGCCAGGATGCCATTGGCCCTCTTGGCCACCTGGGCACACTGCTGGCTCATGTTCAGCTGCTGTCACCAGAACCCCCATGTCCCTTTCTGCCTGGGCACTGTCCAGCCACACCATCCCCAGCCCATAACGTTGCAAGGGGCCAAAATGCAGGACTCAGCACTTGGACTTATTAAACTTCATCTTATTGGACTCTGCCCATCCATCCAAACATTCCTGGTCTCTCTGCAGAGCCCTCCTACCTTCCAACAAATTGACACATGCTCCCAGCTTGGTGTTTCTGCAAATTTACTAATGGAGGACTCAATACTCTTGTCCATGTTGTCAATAAAAATAGTGAACAGAGCTGGCCCCCACACTGATCCCTGAAGGACACCACTGGTGCCTGGCTGCCAGCTGGATGCAGCACCACTCACTGCCACTCTCTGGGCCCGGCCATGCAGCCAGTTCCTAGCCCAGCAAAGAGTGCTCCTGTCCAAGCCACGGGCTGCCAGCTTATCCAGCAGTGTGCTGTAGTAGACACTGTCAAAGGCCTTGCTGAAGTCCAAACAGACACCATCCACAGCCTTGCCTGCATCCACCAGGTGGGTGACCTGGTCATAAAAGGAAACCAGGTTGGTCAAACATGACCTACCCCTCCTAAACCCCTGCTGGCTGGGTCTGACACCCTGGCCATCCCGTAAATCTTGTGTGATGACACTCAATATAAACTGTTCCATTACCTTACCAGGTACTGAGGTCAGGATAACTGGTCTATAATTACCAGGATCCTCCCTCTCACCCTTTTTGTGAATGGGTGTCACATTGGCCAGCTTCCAGTCACCTGGAACCTCACCAGTGAGCCAGGGCTGTTGGTAAATAATGGAGAGTGGCTTCACAAGCTCATCTGCCAGCTCCCTCAGAACCCTAGGATGGAACCCATCTGGTCCCATAGATTTATGACCATCCAAGAGGCTCAGCAGTTCTCTGACTGCCTCCTCCTGGATAACAGGGGGACCATTCTGCTTCCTGACACCATCTACCAACCCAGGAGGGCAGCTGTCCTGAGGACAAGCTGTCTTCCCATTAAAGACTGAGGCAAAGAATGCATTAAACACTACCACCTTCTCCTCATCTGCAGTTACTAAGTTCTCTTCCACATCCATTAGAGAACAAAGTTTCGTCTTATCCTTCCTTACCTTTCTTACCCATAAACTTCATCATCATTAGTTTCAATATCCATGGCATCAAAAGCCTCCCTAATATAAAGGGCCACCCCTCCACCTCTTCCCTCTTTCCTGTCTCTTCTGAAGAGCTTGTAGCCATCCAGTGCAGTGCTGCAGCTGTGTGAGTCATCCTACCACATTTCCATGATGGCAGCTACATAATAGCTTAGCTGCTGCACCATGGCCTCCAGCTCTTCTTGTTTGTTACCCATGCTGTGTGCATTAGTATACATGCACTTCAGCTGAGCTACTGATTTCACCCCTAATTTAGGCTTACAACCCTTGGGCCTGCTTCCAGACGCCCCAGCTGCATCTCCTTCCCCCTTCTAACCTAGTTTAAAGCCCTCTCAGTGAGTTCTGCCAGTTCATGAGCTAAAATCCTTCTGCCCTTAACAGAGAGATGGAGCCCATCCAGTTCCAGCAGGCCAGGTGCCAAAAAGTTGCCCCATGATCAAGGAACCCAAAATTCTGCTGATGACACCAACCCTTGAGCCACTTGTTGATAATGAGGGCTCTCCTATTCCTTCCATCATTTTTCTCAGCCACCAAAGGGACTGAGCAGAACACTACCTGGGATCCTGCCCTATCAACCACTTTACCCAGTGCCCTAAAGTTTGCTTTTAATTGCCCTGACACTCTTCTTTTCAGTCTCATCACTGCCTGCCTGGAGTATTAGCAGTGGGTAATAATCAGAGGGCTGAATCAGCCCAGGGAGTCTCTCAATAATATCCCATACCCAGGCCCCAGGGAGGCAACAGACTATTCGACATATGGGGCCCTCTGTTCCCCTCAGAAGAGAGTCATCCACTATGACTACCCTTATTTTCTTCTGAATGTTAGAGGTGGTGATCTGTCCAGCAGCTGAAGCATAACTGGGAGGCTCACTGGCAGATCATTTTCTTCCATGTCATCCGGCTGACCCTCTAGATCCACGCCCTCATACCTGTTCTGAAGTGGCACTGGGTAGAGTGATGGGGTCGGGAGGAATTTTTATTATTACCACCCCAAGTAGGGACCCATTTCCACTCCCCTTCATCGGCCAGGTGTCCTCCTATTGCCTGACAGTGGGAGGCATGGGAGTCCTCTGACTCCCAGTGGGTGTCCCTCAAGGATGGAAGGGTGGAACTCCACCAGTCTATTTCCCTTTCCCTAATACTCCTTAGCCTTTCTACTTCCTCCCTGGGCTCAGCCACCAGCGAAAGGAGACACACTGCAGACAGGCTTCTTCTGCAATGCCCCCTGGTACCACTGATAGGCTCAAACACTCCGCAAAGGAAGGGGTCTGGACAGATGCATACTTTTTAGAGAGTTCTATTTGGCTACATACACTTTTACTAACTGCAGGTTTTGATAGTGTAGAAACCATTACTAACAAAAAAACCACACCAAAACAAAAAAAACCCCACCAACAAAAAAACCCCGCCAACACTAACCAACAAAAAAAAACCAGAACAACAAACTGAAAACCCCACTAGCAGGAGGAAGCCTGCCACCCTGCCCGTGCGAACTGCGGCACAAACTACCATGGCACACTCCTGTGGCAGCGCTCCCCAGAGCCCCCTCTGATCCCCCACCGCTGCCCTGCACTGCCGTAGCTAACGAGAACGAGGAACACGCCTGCTCAGCACTCACCAGGGTTCATTTCTTGCTGTTATCTTTTTGATCCAGCTTTCCCATCCATTTCCTATTACTTTGAGGACTGTCCTGCTATATCTTTAAAAAGCTTATTCTGTATTTAGGTTTTTCTATATATAGAATGGTTTGAGTTGGAAGGGATCTTAAAGAATATCTAGTGCTGAGCCCCCTCCCACAGACCAAGAAACCTCCCACTAGACCAGATTGCTCAGAGCTCTATGCAGCCTGGCCTTGAACACTCTCAGGGATGGGGCATCCACAATTTCTTTGGGCAACCTGTTACAGTGCCTCACCACCCTCACAGTAAAGAATTTTTTCCTAATACCTAATCTAAACTTACTCTGTCAGTTTGAATCCATTCCCCCTTGTCGTGTCACTACATGCTCCTATAAAATGTCCCTCTTCATCATTCTTTCAGGCTCCCTTCAGGTATTGGAAGGCCATTTAAGAATGTGACTTTTTCAAATGCTGCAATACCTATATAATTCTTCACGCAGATAAAGCTCAATTTGGGTTCTTTAGCATATTCCTTTCTGATGGAGAATGTTGCACCATTACAGTAGTATTACATCCTTCACAAACAGCCAGGGCTGCTTGGTTTCCCAGCTGTGTAAGCTTATAAATGCTGCAAAGTCCTTCTCAGTGTTCATTACCTTTGATCCTCACACCCTGTAGGAGAGCATTGGGATAGTCCTAGCCACCAGGGAAAATATCCTCCACAAAGAAGCTGTAGGTACATCTAACTATCAGTACAGACCAATACAGTTTGTCACTAAAGGAAAGCAGCCTGCTGCAAAGAGGGAGGTCTATTCAGAAATTACTCCTGAGATAGAAGGTGTAGGCTGACTGCTGGAGTGACAGAAATGACACTCCTTCACTTTTGAGCTGAAGAGTCCTTTCCATCCATCAGAAATATGCCATGTACCTCAGACAAGAGGAAATAAAAGTGAGGAATAAAATGAAGTATTTGCCTTGGAAATGAGTCCCTTCAAGTGATTTTTATTTCCTCCCCTTCCTGCCTTGGATACCCACAGGTCATGAGCAGTCGCTTCCTACCCTATGACAACATAGTGACAGACGCAGTGCTAAGCCTGGATGAGGACACCGTGCTTTCAACCACTGAGGTAAGGGTCTCTGTTGTCTTAGGAGTCTGCTTGGCTCCTGGGCTCAGCCTGAGCACAGCAGATATGCTCTTTTCTTGCCTTTGCCAGTGAGCAAATGTTGCAAGATTTCCTGCTACACTCCCCAGATTTAACATGTTGCACTTGTTTCAGCAACCCTGCCATTGCCTGCCATCAGAGGAGCTTTTCGCCCTGGTTAATTGGCTCATCATTAGCATATGGTTCTTCCGTTCTTTATTATTTTAGTAACATAGCTGCAGGCGTGTGTAGGCAGCCAAGAGCAGTAAGCTTTAATATTCTAATCTCACTTTTCTGATTGGGGTAGCTTCCCCCCCACATTACCAGTAGGGTGTAGGTGGAGAAGGAAGGCTTGTCAGCAGAGGGGGACTGCTATCACTCCAAAAGACAGCATTGCCATGCTAGTGCTGGATTTCACTGAGGAGTGCTCTTTCCCCATTGTGTCAGCCCATAAAATTGGAGATCTTTGCTAGTTTAGGTGCTTGAGTGTTTGTGCCAAGAGCAAGATAGCACTAAGAAAAGAAAAATACTGTAGAAAACCAATTTTTACAACTGGGATGAGTATTGATTTCTAGAACCTCTTCCTGAGAACCACAAGGGAAACCGATGACAGTTTATATAGAGTGCAATATTTGGGAAATACATTATTAATGGCGGCCAGGGAATAGCTTGAAAAACTCGATTATCTTTTGTTTCCCCTTTTTTTTTCTCCATGTTCATGGTCATTCTGCTCTCCCCACTTCACCTTCATAAAAATGCATTTCTGTCAGTGATGGGGATCTTTCACTGATGCTGCCACTACTTATATGTCAGTGAAGAAATGCATAACCTTAGTCTTCAGTCACTGCTATATACCCTAAGATGTCACTGAATTTGTTCTAAATGGATGAGATTGCAACTGCTCTTCTCCCCTGTACAGATGTTGGGCTGTGGTTAGACTGCTCAAGAAACAGCCTTGGTAGCCCTCTTTCACTTCAAAAAAGGAAGAAATAGTTGACATTTAACCTGTTTGATACCAATGTTACACCTTGGTAATTTCTGCTAGATGAGGAAGTATATGGGTGCTGCCAAAGCACTTGGGTGTAAAGCTCTGCACAGCCCAAAGAAACCCCAAAGCAATAAAAAGCATTTCTTCTTGGGTTGGACTTCCTAAGCAGGTTATTGCTCAGGATGAAGGGTCCCATCTTGGCTGCCCTGGGGATCATGGTAATACCTCTAAGGGACTTCATCGAACTGACAGGGTATTTACAGCAATCCAGCCTGTGGATTCTATGAGGATTTGAGGCGTTGTTTTGTTTTAACTGGTGTTTAGTCATCCTCCAAACTTCAGAGTCATACAGGCTCTGGAACACTTATGAAATAAATAGTGTTTCTCATTCAACTTGGCCATGTTTTACTATAAACATTTTGAAGCACAAATACCAGTTGTTGTGTGAGACAACCTACACTTTCCTTTGTGGCTTTGTTGCTTTGCTGTTTTCTTTGTTGCTCCTGTGAGCAACTTGCAGCTGATCCTGTGTGTTTGTGCAGTGGGTATTTGCTCTACGAGCCCCCTGGTCCCTGTGCTGCGGACAGAACCAGCTGGCCAGCTCTTGCTAGAACCCACCTTGCAGATCCAGCATGTCTCTGCCAGGGTACCAGCACCAGCAGCTCTGCTTGGTGGCTCTCCATGAAGAGCTGGGGAACCTCTCTATTGTTTCACTTCCCCCACTGTACAGCTTACACAAATGTGATGTGACATTTCCTTTGAAACTAGCTACAAGGCCCAGAAAAGGCAATTTAGAAATGTGGTCAAAGACAATCACATTCCCATTGAGAGCAGCAGTCACCAGGCACATCCTCCAGGCTGTCTGAGCCTGGCGTAGTAAAGCTTTTTCATTCTCGACAGAATGGCGTGTAATTGTTCTGTGAGAGGAGCTGTTCCACACGCACAGAGGGCTGTGTGCATGGGAAGTCATTAGAAATCAACATAGGTCATGATCCAGAGGTTTAAGAGACTGCCAGCTTGGTTGGATTTTCCTGGTGATCAGCTGAGAGTGGCAGTGCTGCGAAATTACTTAGGATGAGACCTGAGGGGCTTTTTTAATAAAGGGAGTTTTCTTTTAGGGTGGTTGCTTTAGTGCATCCTCCCTAGTGCAAGGGCAGATAGTTAAAAGCACAAGAGAGGGCACTGGGTGCAGCAATTTTATTATTTATTTAAGCTTGAAATTCTCAGACTTCTCTAAAGAAAACAGATGTCACGTTTTATGGGAAAGGCCTTTATAGGGAAAAAAACCCTCCAGTTCTTTCATGTGGTATTGATTTGGATGAGATCAGAACTATCACAACGGTAACTGGTTTGTGCATATTGTCTTTCTGGTTGGCCTCAGATTCCTTGAAACAACTTTAAAGAAAATAACCAGGCCCTAACTTTGTATTTCAGCCCATGTGTGACTCTTCTGTTTCATAAAAACACTTGTAAATGTGAAAAGTCTGACAGTAATCAACACAAAATGGGACCATTCTCAGAGCAGCTATTCTTTATCTAACCTCTACACCCTTAACATTGACTGCATTCTTGGAAGGCTTTTCAAACATTTTTGAGCAAAGTTTTAGGTCCCTCTGGCACTGAGGGGAACCTAATGTGCAGTGCAGAAACAAAGCCCTCTTTTTTTGGGGTTTGACTAGGACAATTAGAATTGTGTATATCTCGTTTAAAAATTTCAGTCAAGCTTGAGCTCCAAAATCTAAGTTGAAGGGGGGAGACTGCCAGTCATTGATGAAATCTTTCCATATGTATTTTTACCAAACTCTTCTCAAATATAATGCTGGCATCCTTTTGCAAACTACACCTATCATCCCTTTCCTAATGTCACTAGATTTTGTTTGGTAGGCTCATGGGGTAGCAGTGTCCTGTCATTTCTCAATTTTCAGAGATTTGAGTTATTCAAATAGTTACAGCAAGACAATAAAAAAATAAAAATGCCATTGGCAGCATTTGACATACTCTTGTGGCTCATACAAAATAATGCATTTTTCTTAAAGTTTAGGTCCCTTATGCCATTTAACTAAATGGGAACTTCATCTTCCTCTTTATTAAGCTCTATGTTGAACCTTTTTGGTCATATTGACAGTCTTGAAAGGACGACTGACATGGTCTTCAGAAGGCTCAAAACAGTTGGAGAATATGAAAGGACTCCACACTGTGTTTTATTCTCACTGAGCCACCTTTACCATTTAAAGTGGTAAATGTGGCTCCTGATTTCCCAAACTCTGTGTTAATAATGATGAAATGGTAGGTGCAATGCACAAAGATATGCAAAAATTTCAGTTTACCACATGGCTATTACCCCTTGGTGTTGCATTGAGGTATAAATACATGCACCTACACCCATTCTTTCTGTAACTTGAAAAGGTTTGATATGTAAAGGGCAATCTTGAAAATGTTAATGTAATGCTGTGGTGCTCTAGACTCCCTCTAACAGGAACCATTAAAATGTGCATAATTATGGGGCAAAATGTCAAGCAGTCAGTTTAATTTACTGATGAATACACAGAATTAGTGTTTTGCAACAGTTCCAAGATTTTGAATTGCGAATTAGTGGCAAGGCAGTATTTTGTTTTGTTAACATTTGTTGAAACAGTTTTGGTATTCATTTGGCCTGTACCTTTGTCTGCAGGTGGATTTTGCCTTTACAGTTTGGCAGAGCTTTCCAGAGAGAATTGTAGGGTATCCTGCACGCAGTCACTTCTGGGACAACACTAAGGAAAGGTGGGGGTATACCTCCAAATGGACTAATGACTATTCCATGGTATTGACAGGAGCTGCTATTTACCACAAGTAAGAATCCAGAATCTGCTATTCTTCTTCTGTATGAAGCAAAATAGTAAAGAGGGGATGGGGGTGGGGTGTGAAGAACATTCTTCCGGAGAGGGGAAAAAAAATGGAAAGATAGTAAGTGGGTCTACTTTTTATGGGGTAATAATTTAAGTTCTTGGTTTAGCTCTGGGGATCTGGTAATCATTATTGCACTTGTTGGGTCTCTTTGAAGTCACTTGTGTTTTGAGGCACTTGGACTGCTCTTTTTAACATCAGGAATTATACACTTCAAAGAGTTCCCAAATTCATTAAGCTGCTTGGCTGAATGGCCTGTAGCGTAGCAGAAAGGAGGTTACTTCCAGACCAGCTCTGGGTATGTGTTGGCTGACAGCTGCAGATTGCAAAGTCTTCTGGCTACTCTAGAAATGTAGTACAATAGGCATGTGGCAGCTCAGCATATTGCAGCATGTTGGAGAAAACCCACGTTGTTAGAACTTCAGCAGGCCAAAGTCCTTTCTACATTTAAAGAAAAAAAAATTCTGAAGTCTGTAATCCACACCCCAACAAAGGAGAAGACAGGCTACAGGGGATTATATAGACCCAAAGGAGAATAATTTCAACAATAAGAACAGTAGTAGGGCAGGTTTAATAAGAGTCCTTTCCAACTGAACACTTTGGAAAGAAAATATGGAGGATGAATTCATCAGTGTTGTCTATCACATTGTAGCACTGTGGGCTCTCCTTCCTACTTGTCCATTATCTTGATACTCAGGCCCACTTTGTTTCTTTCAACCTGGTTACAAAAAAGGCGTATGTTCTCTTTCTCCTTTAGCACTGTTTACTGTCCTGATGAGAAACTGATTTGTTTTCCCTTCTTCTTGGAAGGTGAGACCAAAGAAGGGAAGTGCTGTACTGGGAGTTAAGTACAAAACTTGGGTCTCAACTGAAATAGATAGAAATGTCCTGGATACCTGAAAGCCCAGTGACTTGTATTAATAACACTGCTGTTGGTTTTCAGATATTATCACTACCTGTACACTCATTACCTGCCTGCCAGCCTAAAGAATATGGTGGACCAACTGGCCAATTGTGAGGACATTCTAATGAATTTTTTGGTGTCAGCCGTGACAAAATTGCCTCCAATCAAAGTAACACAGAAAAAACAGTATAAGGAGACCATGATGGGACAGGTAAGTAATCACAGCATGTTTTTGCAGTTGGGATGTATTGATAATGTAACATGTTCACTTCTAGGTTAGTCTTACACCTCTGTCAAAAATATTTGACAGAATTATACAATTCTGTCAAATATTTCTGCAGTTTTTAGTTTAGCAGAATTGTAAATAGACTTTAGATATGTTTATTATAATGAAGAAAAAGGAAAAAAGGCAAACATCTACTGTGGATGCTGCTTTCCTTCATAGTTTACTGTCATGGTGTTAATCATGGTGATCCCAAACTCCTGGAACTGATGATTGTGGTGACTGAATTTCAGTTAAACTCTGATTTTCCAATTAAGTATTCTAGACCCAAGACCTAGTCATGGAATGCTAGAAGCATAAATAAATTCTAGAAAGATTTTCTATATTTTATTATTAATTAATATAATGTACCAGGCTGTCCCTGTGCTGTTTTAAATTATATAGTGTGATTCAAGCACTGACACTGAACTGTCACAACAGAGATAATTTGTGATATGCAAGTGGCTTTTTCCCCCACAGGGAACATTTTATCCCACAGTCATACCATCACTCACCAGCAGCCATGAAGTGCTTGCTTTAGGTCCTCTTCCAGCTACTGGATAAGCCTTCTGTCATTGCAGAAATACCTCTAGTAAGAGGGATACATAGTAGTGTGGGGACACTCATCCTCCTACCCTGTGTGAGAGAACAATGAGAGGAATAGCAAGTCCTGCAAAACCTGCAGGTTGTGAACAGCCTCCAATCTGTGCTGTCACAGTATCTGTGATCTCAGTGCAAATGATTACTAGGGGGCAGGTGAAAGAAGTGCCTTGATTTTCCCCTCACATTTTCTCCTGGTAGCATTACTTGGATCTTTGACTGGGGAGTTGCCATGCCAGTTTGTAAACTCCGTTATCTTTGTGTCACTGCGCTTGCACCTGAGGTACTAGTATTATTGGTAACTTTCAGCAATTCTGACTCATTTGGGTGCCCAGGAGACCTTCTGTGAACAAGAAGGTGCCATCCAGAAAGTACCTATTGCTTCCAGTTTCAGCTTCACCTCTCCACAGGGATGTGCTTTGGCTGTTTGGCAAAGCCTGAGCATTCATTTTTCATCTTACAGCACGGGTGACTCGAGTCAGCCATGAACTATAACTCTCTCCTAAAGACAAGTTGTTCCTGCAGCTTTGGGAAATGTAATGGACCATGTTCATAATTCCTTGAAAGACAAATAAAAAATTAACATAACCTCAGTGTTGTGACAGAGATGAATAGTCGTATGGAAATTCAGTGTTAATGGCCAAAATATCTGCTATAATCCTCTAGCAACAAGCTTTTACTTGCTCTTTAGTGGCTCTGTCTAATCAGGAGGCTGTAATCAGGGCACATTATAACCTACCACTACCAAGATCAAGTCTGGTACCACAGTCATTTGGCAAGTCCCTGACTTTATCTGTTTCTTCATGTTTTAATTTACATCCTTTGACTTTATGAATTTTTATTTGTTTTTAAAGTATAGTGGAAACATAAGTGCTATAGAGAGATGCATGGGAAGTGGCATAAAAAAGCCTCTAGGTTCTCAACATTCATACTTTATCTTAAATAATAGTTTTATTATATTTATAAATGTTCTTTAGGTACAGACAAAGCTTCTAGGGCCTTTTTTTCCAGAGCTGCTGAGTTTCAATGGACTTCCACAGGGATTACAGCTGCCCTGAACTTTGGAAAATCATGCCAGAATATTTTGCATGTATGCAGTCAAAGACTGTGGTGTTTTCCTTGGGTCAGAGTTTATTATGATGTAATGTGGGACTCCAGTTCATTTTTTTTTGTGTCTGTTAGACAGTGCTGTTTGATGCACTGGACTTGGCCAGTGGGATTCCTGGAAGCATCTTGCTTTACACTGCAGGGCACCTACACACATGACTAATGGCAAGCACATAAGGACATCTACTCAGATACAAGCTGGTTGAAATTATTTGTGTATCAATTTCTGCAGATCTAAGCTGCAAAAGTTCAGGTTTGACAATGAATAATTGTTTTCCTCCTATGGCTGAAGACCATGGGCAGCAACTGGCCTGGGCATGCACCTCTGCTGGAAAGCAGTGGCCTTCTTTTTCTTCCTGGTGGTTTTTAAGAAGTTGTTGTATCTCTGAAATAGCTGGAGGGTTTGAAGAAAAGAAGAGTGAGGGATAGATAGAGTGAAAAAGAGTGCTGGCAAGATCTGGGAGGGCTGCTTGTGGGTGTTGAGTTCCGCAGGCTGGCTCGTGGCTGAACTCATTTCCACGCTACTCCTGTCCTCTGCTCTGTCTGGGAAGCCAGGGGTGTCCAGCTCACCACCACTGGATCTGCTGTGGGCGGGGTGTTCTTCCCCCTTTGAGCCCCACCAGCAGGATCCATCCGCCACAGAGCCACACACCCGCGGTGCGGCTGGGCACCATGGCGTCCCAGCTCCCGCCATCCCGCGTGCCAAGGCCGACTCTGATCTCTGCTCTCCTCTCCTCACAGACGTCCCGGGCCTCGCGCTGGGCCGACCCCGACCACTTTGCCCAGCGGCAGAGCTGCATGAACACTTTTGCCAGCTGGTTTGGCTATATGCCGCTGATCCACTCGCAGATGAGGCTCGACCCTGTTCTCTTTAAAGACCAGGTCTCCATCCTGAGGAAGAAATACCGAGACATTGAACGACTCTGAGGACGCTGCTGAGGGGGCCGAGCCGCCCTCACCCGTGCGGGAGCCGGACTGTGCCGCCGACAGCCAGCGCCCGACCCCGCCAGCCGCGTCCCGGTGCCGGGGCCCGTGCTCCGGACTGCGCCGAACCACTGGCAGGCTGCTGTCCCTGAGACTAGGTCGTGTACAGTTTCATTATGGAACATTAAATAATTATTTTTGAAATGATTGCTATGCAGGTTTAAACTTTTTTAATGATCAAAAAAAAAAACCCTATTAAAAACAGAGTTCTTTCTTTAATCAAAATTGTGTTGGTTGTGAATATTTCAGAGCTGCCATTCCTTTCTTTTATGCATTTGATTGTCAATGCAATTTTCATTCCTTTTTCCCTGCACAGTTAAACGCTGGAATCTCACTGGGAGAAAATGCAGCTGGTTCAGAAACAAACTGAGCACAAACAGGACAGAACTGAAGTATTAATATTTTTCATTTACTACCAACTTTTTTTTCCTGTTTTCCCCACCCTTATGCTAAACTCCTTTGGACAGCCAAATGAGAGGGTCGATCCTCCTGGCTGGGGACCTCTGTTTTAAAGGCAATCAGCCTTTCCTTGAAGGGAGAGAGGAGCATTACTGTGGAGGAGTGTGACATGGAGCACAGGGGGACACGCACACCAGGGCTGCAGGGCCGTGTGTTGTGCTCATAGAGGCACATCCTGAGTGTCCCTGCCCATGGATGGCAGAGCACCCCAGGGCAGTTGGCACAGCTGGCTTTGTTGTTCCTGTGGGACACCCGGAGCCTGTGCAAGTCACTGCTGAGGGCAGTGTTGCCACTTGGCAGCTAAACATCCAGAAGTTGCTTTGTTCTTAGGGTATAGGGTAAAAGGAGTGTTGACGGAAAGCAAGAAAGCATGTTGGTGCTTGCAGTGCAGGAATTTGGCCTGTAACTGGTTTATTTGAAATCAAAGCATAGGCTTCTGTTCTTTCCTTTTTTTTTTTTTTTAAGTGCAAATATATAGAGAAATTCCCTCATGGAGGTCTGACACCTGAAGTAAGCATATGGTCAGACACTGGGTCTTGGCAGCAGTGGTGTTCCCAGGCATGCTTGGGGCAGGGACACTCACACTAAAAACCTACTTCTGAAAGACGAGTGCTGCTCATGCTCCAAAATTGTTTAGCATTTCAAACATAAGTATTTTTAAATTGCAATATTCCAGTTGTTTATTTCTTTGTAATCCTTTCTTATTTATGTGTTCCTTTACATTGAAGAATGAAATCAGAAGCAGTGATTTGGGTCAGGAAGATGCCATTCCAGTTTGCTAAGAAAATAAGCACTTTAAAAATGTTTCAAACTCTCACATTTTGGGGTGCTCTAAAATCATCCCCACCCCAAGAGGAGCTCTGTTAAGTCACAGCAAGAGGGTTTAGTGGCGATGCCCAGAAGACCAGCAAGCCTTTCTATACCTCACTTCTTTGTAAGCAGGCAGTCTGGTAGCAGGAATGAGGAGTAGTGACTCTTCAGTCACTACCAGTCACATCTGGTAGGGATGAAGAGTAATTGGACCAGAATGACCACCTGTTTCATTCAGGCTCAGGCACCAATTCAATGTGCAGCTTTAAGCAACTCGCATAACCAGGACATGCCTCAGTTTCCTCTTTGTAAAAGTAATAATTACTGGTTGTAGAGAGAATGCTGTGAAGCTTAAATAATTTCTCTTGCTGGTAGGATCATTATCCCTAAATGGAAAGTTGCTGTAAAAATGGTACTAAATGTTGAATGCAACCTGACATGTAAAGACTTTCAGAGAGTGCTTTGCTTTGCATAGGTATTGCAATATTTGAACAGAGCACATCAAATTAGGACAGGACCATCAGGTTCCTGACATTTTGTTTTAGAATCATAGAATGGTTTGGCTTTGAAGGAATCTTGAAAATCATCTAGATCCAACCCCCCTGCCACATCTTCCAGTAGACCAGGTTGCTCAGAGCCCCATCCAGCCTGGCCTTGGACACCTACAGCATGTTCTGGGCAACCTATTCCAGTGCCTCACCAGCCTCACAGTAAATAATTACTTCTTAATATCTTGGGCAATATCTGATCTAAATCTACCTTCTTTCAGTTTAAAATCATTACCCCTTGTCCTATCACTACATGCCCTTGTAAATCTGAACCAAATCTTCAAAGGAATCTGCCAAAACATGTGAGACTGCAGAAAGTGACTTAAGCTGCTGAAAGGAAGAGGTGCCACTTTTCCTTCAATTTCTGTTGCTCTCCCAGTTCCTGGCTATGCAGTCTCACCTGACACCTTCTGCCATGGTGGTGGCCACTAGATGCTTCTATGAGCCCCTTCAGCTCTCTAAACTCATAGAAAACTGTCCAAGGATTTATTGGATCTTTCTAATACCATTTTAGAGAGTTAAGTCAGCATGTGGAGGAAAATGTAAAGGGACTGGAGTAGGTAGGCAAGGCCAGGGAGGGAAGGGGGAGCAGGATATGTTCCAGTCTGTGTTAGGGTGAGCGGCTAATTCAAGATACTCACTTCTTGTAAGAATCTGAACCTCTGAACCTCACTTCCCTGTGCTCTCACATGTATTTTTGGTGATCTGCATGGGAAGGTGAAATCCAGTGACCTGATTTTCCAGAGTGAATGGCTTAGTGGCTCCCATGACAGTTTTCCTCTTGGAGATCAGGTAGCTTGTTCAAGGACTGGAATAGACCTTCTACTTAGACTCGCTTTTTGGACAATATGCCAAACGCTGGATGAGGTTTGCAGGGCTCACGTTTTGCTCATGTGCCATTGTGCAGGTGGGTCAGCACCCATGTCCACAAGAACATCTGCACCTCTGGGAAGCAGTCACTGATCTGTAGCCAGCAAGAGGGGCCCGTACTAAAACTAAATTACAATTCTGCTTGAGTTTTAGTAAATGCCATTTGGGGGCACGTGGGTTGGAGTTTCAGTTAGAAAGGGAGTAACACTATTTTTGGAGTGCAGCAAGTCAGGCCAAGCTTTTAAGCTGTTTGACATTCTGTTATCGTCACTTCTTGGGGTGGCTGAAAGAGACTGCTAAAGCTCACTCTCAGGGTGATTCGAGGCCCCTTGTGTTTACTGATTGCTAATTAAAGAAGTAACAATGGAAGGCTTAGCTGCAGAAGGGATGTGGATAGGTAGGAGCATTTCTCTTTGCTGTGTGTTACCCGGGTGCAGTCGTCCTGCTGGGAAAGAATGTCCCTCACGGCCAGTCTGGAGAGCGGCCGTCGGTCTCCGTGTCCACGGGACCCGGGGAAGAGCTGGACACAGACCCAGCTCCGACTCACTGTGGCCATCCTGGCCAGTGCTCCTAAGGACAGCAGGCAAAGCCTCCCACATCTACCTGTGTCCGACAGAGCTGTGTTGTTTCCTTGGTGAATGAAATCACTCCTTTGTCGTGTCCTAGGTGCAAGTTAATGGTTCTTTATTCTTTTTTTATCTTCTCCCAATTCTGATGGTGCTGAAACAAGGTTCATTCCTTGTTGCTCCTTTTGTAAGTTTTTTTTATTATTATTTTTCATTAACAGCAGGCTATGTTAGCCTTTACTTTACAGGTACTTGAATGCCTGATGACTTGACTGAGTGTTATGCATGTGGCCTTTTGTAAAGGTTACTGACCTTAATTTAATCAGGGGTGAGATGGGTGGATGAATGTGAATAGATCCATGCCATTAAAACAGAATAGAAGTAGGGATTAGAGTTTGGGAGAACGGATGAATTTTTAATTGAATTTATTAAAGGGAAAAAAAAAAAGAAACCCTTCCCAGTTATAATTTGAATGCGACCTATTGCTGGAGAAAGGTTTCACGAGAAAAATGCGACACAAAAATTGGGGCAAACATCCAAGATAGAAAGTGCCTGGCACTCCTTGCAGTCCCTTGGGCCTGCACAAGATCTTATTTGCCCTCTTTCTATTTTGTGAGAATCTGTAATTATTACCCTACCTTTTTCTAGATGTGAATGTTTAAGCTTTGTCATAATTTCATAGTGAACACACTGGTGTGCTAATGCATGGCTATTGAGCACTTTGATCTTTCCATCAATTTCAGGTTGCAATTTTTCTTTTAGAGCCAATTTTGGCAAAGAAATTAATCTTTCACCAATGAGAGCCTTTTAAAATAGCTCATTTACCAAAAGATGTTGTTTGGAGAATGGAAGTCATCATTTGAAGCAATGAAAGAAAGAGCTAGATGTAGACTCAGACTTTCTAAAAATCTTTATATACCCAGTGTAAAATGTTGTATCCTCCTCTTTTGCACTCCCCTACTGAAACTAAAAGAATACTCAATGTTTGCCATAACATCTGTTATTGATTGACAACAATTTGTTAATTCCTCCACTTAACATCCTATTACAGCAGAGGGTGGTCTGGTTGTCTGCTCTTTTTTGTTGTTATTGTTGTTTTGGGGGTTTTTTATTCCCGGGTGGGCTCTGATGTCTGTTCGGGAAATGTGGCCTTCAAGGGCATCAGCCTGACAGAGCCATTTCCCTTGGCATTATTGGGATTTCATGGGATGGACCTGTGGTCTTCCAAGAAGGGACCTGCCCCACACAGGGTCTTACCTGGTGTCTGCTGGAAATAAAACTGCATCTTCCAAAATTGTGTACATCTCACCCTTGTTTAAAACGAAGTCAAGCTGGCCTTTATACCACTATTTTAACCATCTTCACACACATTTTTTAAGTTGGAATTAAATTAGAGGGAGTTAAATTAGGCAAAGTTTAAACTGGAGGGGGGGCACAGGATTCATCAGATGCTTTGAGATGCTCCCTCCCACTCTTTCACAATGTTTTTAGTCATTATTTCACGGTGGGTTAGTGATGATCCAATGGGCCTTGCAACCTTGTACATAATTCTGTATATTTATTTTGAGAGAAAATATGTATAGTGTTTGGATTATGGGAATGGAAACCTGAAATGGGAATTCTTAGGTCGGCAAATGTAAAGCAAAAAAGCAAACAAAAATACAATCTTATTTTGTATAAAATGTACATTTTTGAGAAAAATTTTCTAATGCATTACCAATGTTTTCATAGTGCTGCCACATCTTTTTTAAAGTGTTTCTCCCTCTTTGTTTGATTATTGACAACATGGTGCAATTAAACCTAAAGCAAATGCGTGAGTGAGAGAAAAAGAGAGAATGAGAAATTTAAAAGCCATATTATTTGGTTTACTTCATTAACCTGTATACCATCATAGGTTTACCATCTAAGA
Organism: Cettia cetti; assembly: GCA_013401135.1. Classification (NCBI taxonomy): domain Eukaryota; kingdom Metazoa; phylum Chordata; class Aves; order Passeriformes; family Sylviidae; genus Cettia; species Cettia cetti. The sequence continues at coordinate 79,186 of VZUI01020710.1, forward strand.
TAGGTTGCTTTTATAGATAGTGTCACCAAAGACTTTTTTTCTTCAGATTTATTTTGAAAAGTTGTTAATAAAGGACGTACATTTCTGTTGTAGTGTGTTCTTATTTTTCAGGTAGAATAAAAAATCTTGCTTTGTTTCTTGAGTATGCAAATTTGGGAGCATAATTGCCACGTGTCTCAATTCTGGGGTAGTAAAATGAAAGGCTCTTTATCTGCTTTCTCCTCAGCCTGAACTGAGCATTGGCTCTGTGTATACCTTGAGTCTCGGTTGCATTGACAAACACTGTTGTACCATGTATGAACAGTGTCCTAATCCAGCAGCACTGACAGGTGTTTGCTGTCTCACCTGAGGGCAGAACTTTTGGTCTGTGTCACTTACATAAAGCAGGACAGTATCTCTGCAGTGTGACACAGTCATTGGTAGGAATGATGACTTGTAGAAGGAGTCACTGTAATGTGTACGTGCAAAAATAATCACTCCACCAGCTTGGAGGCCTTTGAAGACTGATCCCTGCAGGCTGAGGATATATTGATTTATGACCCATATTTATTGCTAGGGGGGTACCAGAAGCCTGTCACAGACACAGGGGTTTGCATTCAGCCCACCTGACTCTGTATGTGCACAGAGCATCCTCTCTCTGTGTCACAGCTTGGCCTTGCTGTCTCTCTGCATAGCTGACAAACAGAACAAAGAACTGCTCAGGATTATTCTCCTGTTTCAGACATGGGCTTAAGCGTGGGTAAGTTGTGCCTCATGTGTGCTGGTTTCTCTCTGCTGATGGTACAAGCACACCAATTGTAGGATCTGCAGCACAGATGCCAACATCTGATTGGATGAATCCCTCACTGGGAAAGCTCCTGATAACGCTAGTGGGCCCAGGATCATGACCTGTACCTTTGAGGGCTTAGTCACTGGTTTGTTCCCAACAAAGATGTTCAGGCTGATCTCATCCCTTCTGGGGTCCACACTGCCATCTTTATCTTGGGAAGAGGTTGAAAGATGTGAGTCTGCTCTTCTGGTTTTCAGTGCCACTACAGATTCCTTCAAAACTGTGTCCCAGCAGTGTGGGTTTGATGCTGGCTATGGGCTCCCTGAAAGAAAATGAACACAAAATGTTTCCCTGAAAATGATTGGACAGCTCATCTTCAGCACTTGAATTCTGTGGTTTTGCTATGTTATTTATATAAAACAACTTGATTAAATGCAAGAAGCTACATTGTCTCCATTGGCATTTAGCATGGATTCAGTGGTGTAGAGCTGTAGACTGAGACATGACTTTCATGCTATATTTGCCTTGCAGGTGGGGATTTAAATGTGGGGGTGGAGTGTGTCAGGTCTGCATCTGCCCCTTCCAGCTTTATTTCATTTGAAAAGGGTCCAGTTTGTGTGCCCCAGTGTGGCCCTGTGATGTGAACCAAAATGAGCTAAAGGAGAAAACTGGGATAGTCACATCAGAAGTGCAATGCTGACCTCAACCAAACCCCTGCTGTTGCAGTGCACCCCTCAGTAGCCTGCAGAGGCAGTGGAGATCAAATCCAAAACCAATCAGGTGAGTAGGATCCTTGGAGACTTGTGCCCACTGTATAGAAAAGTGGTCCATAAAGAAAGAAAAGCCTGCACTGGAGATCTCTGTGTTGATCTGTTAAGTGAGGGAATCCCACGCTGGTGTCAGTTTTGCCTGCTATCCTGCCACACTGGGAATGAAAACTATTCTTAGTCGGAATACACCAAAGCCAGGTCTGTGAAGTCCCTGGGACCTTGCTTCCTTACATGAAGTAGGGATCTGCCCCAAAATGCTTAGAACATAATCAGTTTGACTTTGAATGAACTCTTGAGAGCCTTTTTTGAATAACCTCACTGAAGCCCATTGTGCAGTCACTTGAATGGAGGTAGATAAGAGTGTTGGCACTGATCAACACGTTATTTTATTTTCGTTTTTAAATGATTAGCAGAGAGAAAAGAAACAAGTGTCTGCTTTCCTTTTCTAAAGCTGTTAGTTAATGGTATCCACAATGTTATCAGAGAGAAACAGATTTCACTCAAGATTTTGAGCAGTGTGAGGTGATATTCTAGTCACTGCATGATATGGTTTATTCCACACTTCATTTCCCTGCATGACTTCCAGGGCTGTGTGCAGGTTTTATGAGCTGCCAGCTCCAGGTATTGCTAGTCTTGGTAAGCTGAATTTGCACATCACCTGCATTTCTATTGCTCATTAAGGCTGGATGGGCGCTGCATGCTGCAGTGGCTGCTCTGTGCAGCTTGAGCTCTTACTTGTCTCCTTTCTGTAATTAACTATTGTCTTGCTGATGGTGGTGAAGAAATTTAAGGAGCAGCTATATTGCTTTCCAGAGAATGTAAGTTGAAGCTATTTCTGAAATTTCACAGGAAGAATGTAGTGTTAACACAAACTGCTGAGGTAATGACTGCAAAAAAAAAGATACAACACTTTCTCAAAGTTGCGGCAGAAATAAGAATTTTGAGCCTCTAAAATATTTTCCCTCAAGTTCATTCCTTCCCCTCTACACAGAATCAGCTCCCTTTCACAATCACAAGACAACCACAAATCAGTTGCTTGCAATTGAGAGATACATTTTCTTTGTTTCTAAAATGGATCCACAGTCAGTTCCTCTTTGTATTACGCATCCTGAGGTCTGTGGCAGCCCCAGGGAAGATTTCATTTGGTAGCCCTGTAGATGACTGAAAAGATCCTACATTTTTAGTAAGAATTTAAGACCTTTTAGGACATCTTCATAGAATCAGAATGGTTTGGTTTGGAAGAGACACTAAAGATCATCTAGTTCATTTAGAGCATCTTGACTTGGAGAGATACCTGCAGTAGTTCTAATCAGATGTTTGAAAATGTTCAGCTTTTAGTTCCACCATAGTCTGCTATGTAGTTATTAGGCTGGGTCTTTTTCTGAAAATCTGCCCCATTTTGCAGTCTCATCACCTAAACTTCTGTGGAGCTGTGCAATGCAGTAGGTAAGGTGTGCACCACTGTCATATCCACACTATTGCTATCACTGATGGAGGGTCAGGGAGCTGGGAAGACAGTATGAAAATGGACAAGTTAAGAGTACCTGAAACTGTATTCAAAAAACAAGAATTTAAAACAGAGTAATGGAGGTCAATATATCAGGAAAGAAACCAGATTTTCCTCTTGCTTTGATTGGTGTAAATCCCTCTTGTTTGTGCTGAAGACAATGGATTGTTATCAGCCCAAGAAAGGGCAAAATTAGACTTTCAAAGCATGAAGTTAAAATACCTTTTTATCCAGTGATGTCTTGATACTGGATATTTACAACAGCACCTTGTGAAAGGCTGCCAGGAAAATGCAGTCCTCTGCTTTCCCTGCAACAAGGAGGTTGAGTACTATGTTAATGCCAGCCAGTGACTACATTAAGATTATTTTTAATATCCAGGAAATCCTCAAGAGAAGCTAAAATAAAACATTTGTCACATTATAATTTTTAAGGAAAATGCATACCAGTTCATTGCAATTCCATTTCTCTCACAACTTTAATAGAACTGTTGCTGCTAGGACTAAAGCTGAGTCTAGCTCAGGAAGATCTAGAAATTGGGAATTGTTTATGATACTAAGCAATAATGTTGTTTTCAAAATTCATAAATGCAATCCCTTTAAGTGTTGAAATCTGTTTAGTTCACTCCAAAGGCAAATAAGTCATACGTATATTTTTGTCTCCCTCTCTTAGAGCGGGGCCAAATTCTGCTTTCAACAAAAACTCCAAATTCTGCTCCAAGACTGGAGAGAATCCAAAATTATTACAGTGTTCCTCATGCCTTCCCTGAGCCCCAAGCTGGGATCTCACAGCAGATTAGTGACCCTCCCTAGCTGTGATGCTTTGGGGTGAGTGTGGTTTGAGCCTGACACTTCCCCTCAAAGTGGATTTGCTGTACTCATTGTGCTGTTGTGCAACACAAGTCCAGAAGTGGGACATGATCACAGGTGGGGATGGGGCTTAGCCTCCCTGAATTCCATTTTATGGCCCTAATAACAGAATTCAAGTCTGATACATTTAGAGGGGTAATGTCAGTAGTAACTGAAGTCTTGAGGAAGATGTTTTTCATGTAATAAGATCAGGAACTGCTTGATATGATTCTTGGTCTTTGGGTAGGACTCTTCCTCCACTTCCCAACTCTTCTAGTGATTTAGTCTGGCATAAAAAAACATTTAATCTCTCTGCACCTCACTGTTCCTAAATAGCAAGTGGGTATTCATAAATACCCTAATTTTGCAATGAAGGATGTGAACTTCAGGGGTTCATAGCTCGTGCTTTCTGGTCCTCAAGTGAAACATCCAGTCTAAGAGTAAAATTTTATTACATCATGCAGAAGCCCTGGAACTGGTATGAAAAGAGGGGAGCACTGGGTGTGGCTGCTTCTAACCCCTTTTGTTGCAGGTGTGGTCGTAGTTTCCATTTATTTATTTTGTTTAACCTCAAACTGAAAAAAAGTTTTGGAAAAACAATGATTTATGGTGACATGCAGCAATAACAATATCACAGTCACAACCACTTACAAAAATGGTTGAAACTCATTAATCCTGTATAACAAAGGGGCAGACTTTTGAGGTCCGGTCTTGTAAGGCATGGCTACCCCAGCCTGTTGAGTCCCAGCTCATTACAGTTATGGATATACACTGTCTGCAAGTCCAGCTGTTCTGGAGGTTATCCATGTCCTCGTGTTACACATCTCCATGTGGTAGCTAGGGAAAAAAAAGGCAAGTCAATGTCAGGACAGGAAGAAGAGTCCAGCTTTGCCAACAGTTAGCATATTTCTAGAACGGTGTTGTCTTTTTTATACCTCCTCAAGCTCTGACATTGTTTCCCCCCGGGTGTCAGGTAAATGAAGAAATCTGAGCCTTCACATAGCCCTTGGGTTTGAACTTTCTGAGGACAGCCTGCCTTGTTTGTGTGTTTGGACTGATGCCATGTGAATGAGTGAAGTCCTGCTGTATTTTGCAGCTGGCACACATCACCACTTGTTTAATTTTCCAAGGCTGCACCAATCCAAGTTTTCTTGGATTTTTGGTTAAAAATAAAATAAAATAAAAATTAAAAAATTTAAAAAATAAAATAAAATAAAATAAAATAAAATAAAATAAAATAAAATAAAATAAAATAAAATAAAATAAA